>CATIWQ010404939.1:0-20276 GCA_949673415.1 Euphorbia schlechtendalii | reverse complement strand
GTCATTCCGTCCATACTTTTACAAACGGTTTCTAGTATAACCCTCGCAAATGGTGCGTCCCAATAAGCCATTTTTGCACTAGTGTATGCAGAGTGATAGGGGGAGTCTAACACTCCCTCATTTTTCCCTAAATATAGGCTTCAAGCCTCTCATTATTCACACACTTGAAAAAAGCATAGAGTTATTATTCTCTCTGAAATCTACTCCTCTTTTTTTGTTGTGCGAAATCCTTCACGAGTTTCTCTGAACAAATTGAAGAGTTCTTATAGAAGGCTTTAAGTTTAAGTAAGCCTTCGGGATTATTTTCAAGTTGATTTTTCGAGTAGTCTAGTAGCTGCTATCAATCGACGGATCAATCATAGAGGCTCTCTTAGTTTGGAAGCTTATGCCGTTGGAATACTTAAAGGGAACATCGCTATTATAAGTGAGATCAAGCACGCATCAACTGGTAATGCTTTAATCTTTAGATGCTAGGTTTCTTTTATATGTTTTATAAACCAAAAAACATATATATAACATTTTTATATCAATCATGGCTTGCTTAAGAGATCCTTAGGTTAATTTTAAGTTTTTAAATTCCTTCTTGCAACGATTTCATGTTTAATTACTGTCATGATTAACCAAAACTGATATCAGAGTCTGCCTTATGCTATGCATGATTAATTATAACAAGTTGAAATGTGAGTTTCTATGAATTGATTAAAGTATTTTATGTATGACTTAGGGTTGAATTCCTGTTATAGAAAATGATGTGATAACTAGATTAAGGTTTTGCTCAAATTTGGTATAGATGATTATCATATAAAATTAGCAATGTTTTACCACACGTGTAAATGCTTTAATTGAGGTTCATCCCGTACTTCACTTAATTAAAGAATGAAATCTTTATATCATAATTGTCCATGGTATTACAAATTAAAGTGCTCGTGGTGATTTTGACAAGGAATGGATAAGGTTTCTCATTCACTTTAAGGGGCCCTCTCCTACCTGGAAGTCACCATTGGTATTAGATTCATGAAAACCTAAGGGAATTTTATGACTTAATTGATTTCTAGTATGTGAATTGGATTGAGCATATGGTTTTACAAACATTGTTAAAATTGTTAAATTGAAACATATAGACATAGGTGCAAGAAATCAAAACATGGACCTTGTTTGTTTTGCATGCTATGTGGAGTCTTGGCATAATGGCATGATTATGATATACTAGTCAGTGCATGTTCCCTTTGTTGGTTAATCAAGACAGTAATTGAACATGCAATCATTGCAAGGTGGAATTTTCGAAACTTAAAATTAATCTAAGGATCTCCTAAGCATGTCATGATTGGTATAATCTAAGTTAAAATGTTCCATAAATGCTTTTAGGTTTATAAAACATATAAAAGAAACTTAGCATATAAAGATTAAAGCATTAACAGTTGATGCGTTAATGATCTCTCTTTTGGCAGTTGTATTCCCTTTGAGTAATTCCGAAAGTACAAGCTTCCAAACTAGAAGAGCCTCTACGAATTGATCCACATGGATCTTCACTAACCAAAACCTCTAAGAGGTTAAACCAGTCGATTGACGGTAGCTGCTAGACTACTCGAAAATCAATCTGAAAAAAAAACCTTGAAAGCTCATTTAAACTTGAACCTTCTATAAGAACACTTCAATTTGTTTGGAGAAACTCGTGAAGGATCCCACACAACAAATGAAGAGGAGAGTAAAAATCAAAGGGAAAAATAGCTCTAAGCTTTTTCTGGTGTTTGAATAATGAGAGCTAAAAGACTATAAATAGGAAAAAATGGGGGAGTGTTAGACTGCCCCTCCAACTCTTTATGGGATAGGATAATGTCTATCACATGCAAGCGGGTCAGCCGCACGAGTAGGGCATATCATGGGTTGACCCGCGTAATGGGCTTCCCTCGCAAGCATGGGCTTGCGGCTTGCCATGAGCTGCTAGCTTACGGTTGCAAGTGCGTGCAAGTGTTACCATGGGCAGCGCTTGCTCGCTAGTGACCCACATGCTTTTTACCTCGTGCGGTAGCCGCATGGGCCCCACTTCGAAAAACCTATGTTCTTTTTGGGGCCCACCAGCAATGCGAAAATTCCCTTGCTCACTCTGACTATTTTTTTCCTATCTTTTCATTATTCCTTTTATTTATTAGTTCGATCCATGTTCGCCACTTTTCTACTGATAATATAAAAGTTCTAATTATGAATAGGTGTTGTCAGTACCACTTATCAAATAGAAAAACAATGATAACTACAAGTATATAGTTGCGAAGTAGTTTTAAAAGATATCGATCCCACAAGGAAGGAATTCGGTCTTAAGGATCAACTAAAGTTACGGAACAAAAGAAAATAAAATAAGTTGAAGATATTGAATGGTAGACTGATGAATGGACAGATGCATGAACAGATTAGGGAAGATGAAAAGCATATAGATATTCCCTAAGAACAAGTATAGTGGAGTAAAATATGCAAAATAATCAAGAATGTTTTATACACTAGATAACTTCAACAAACTCGGTTCTAGACGCCCAAATATCCTATAATTCACCACAGAGCAACACATGAAATGAATTTTTTAAATCTAGGGTAAACGAATTATGACACTTATAAAAACCTAGATAACAATAATACTAAGCTTAGTATCGGTCGCTCTCACATAGCCATATTTAACAAGTTACCACTCCAAAAATATTGGCTCACTAAACAGCTTTATAATCACAGATCTCCAGTGATTATACACAATCTTGTTAACCCCGAAACTACTCTTAAAGTCAACTTGAAAGCATATAACTTCATTAATATAAGTGACGTAAGACGAAATACTCATTATGACACATAGACATATCATAAACTTTGAATTAAAAAGTATAAGTAGAAAATAAAGTAATGGTATGCAAGTGAAAGCTAAAGTTGATCAAATTGTATATACTCTTTAATGGGAGTCATCAATTCTTGCAATTCCAGTGTCTACTTTGATTTCGGTCTCAACTCGTACAGAACATCCGTTAGGATGCTATCCCTTGTGAATACTAAACAAATGAATGTTGCAGAATAGAAACTTTTATTGATAAGTGCTTTGCAATTACACTCATATACAATAATCGCTCGAATTTGTGGAGAAATCTGGTGATAAGAATCGAATCACTTATACATTTTTCTCTCTAACACTTTGAACTTAGAGAAATATATATAACTTTCACTCTCTATCATGTATAATATGCTCTGCCAATTATCACCATACTACTTGCATTCATCACTCATGAAATGGTTGATTTGAACCTCTATTTATAGAGTGTGAAAGGTTGCATTTATCCAAACGAATAGTCATGTCCATTGGTGAAGGGTTGCATCATCTTCAATGTGAATGGATGCAAGATTTCATCCTTATCTTCAATGGATTGGCACTTTTTCGTGGATGCATTATCTCTAAAAGGTATCTATTCACCTGACAATTGATGGTGGTTGATCGTTCTTATCAGATGGTTAGATGTTGAGAAGAGTTTATCAAACCTTTCACGATTCGCGAGTGTGACATACATGTCACGATCGTGAATGTAAGTTGGTAACTTACTACTTGTGAAGAATGATAAGTCATGATCGTGATAGATAATTACAAGCATGACTTGGCCAATCACGAATAGAAATCATGATCGTGACATGGTCGTGGCTTATGCTCTTCTTCATAATTCTTCTTTGCAACTTTATCGATCTTTGACAACTTTCATCCTAAGCCAATTCTTTGCATTCCATGCATCCTTTTGAACCTCTTTCACTGTTTTTGCATAGAACTCAATCTTTATTCATTTCACTACCAAGATTCACCTAGTTTCTGCACTTGCATCAAAAACTACTACATACAACATGAAATCTTTTATATGAAGTCTAAAATGACTCCAAACCACATCATTTTATGAGTAAAAATATCAAGATAATAAGTGTAATTATACACTTATCACACCCCCACACTTAAATTTTTCCTTATCCTCAAGGTAAACACAACCGATGTGTATAAAATAGTAATTAGAGTTCGTGCCTCATTTGGTGAAAGACTATTGTAGTGAGTACAACATTCCCACGTTGCATAAGGTTCATGTAAAGTATACAAAATTTCCCACAAATTAGTAATGTGCAATTTATATAGTTTAGTTGCATCTTCATATAAGTGTTATATGCTTGCTCGAATATTTCATTCTCTCAAGTATAGTATAAAGTATTAAGGACCAAGGGCACACTTTGAAAAGAATGATCTCACGCTATTTTAGGTAACCTAGGATGCTAAACACTCATAGTGATTGCATTTTATGCTCCATACCACTCTTCCCTTTTTTTAGTGGTTGCATATTTTATACTCCATACGACTTTCTCACATTTTTTTCTTTTAAGCATATGTTTTTAAAGAGCAGATTTGTACTTTGCACACATTTTTAATGATATGCTACTTTTTATTTTTTCACTCATTGAATGGTTGCAGTTTCTGGTCCGTACCATTCCTCACATTTTGAATAACTCATTGGTTATTCTCTCTTTCTTTTCATTTTTCTCTCAATACCCTCATCCTTTATTCAAAGTATCATGGCTATAGTTTCCCTACACTTTAGACACACTCAATACTTATAGGACTTATTAGAGAATAGCATATAAAACTCATAGTAAGAACACTACTAGATATTACTCCACTCAAAACTTATCGGTAGCATTAAACTAAAACTGTATAACTTATACTAATTCATGTTGCATTGAAATTTTATCGAAACATACATAGAATGTTGCTATTGAATGTTACTCACCCCTCATCCTTTCCAAATGCTAAATGTTGTGCCAATCAAATAAAGTGCTCACACTCTCAACATTGGCTCATACTCAAAACAAAAATTTTGTTCGAAATATGCACCAACATCGAACTTGTAATACCTAACACTCACAATAACCTTGGAACATATGTTAGTATAGTATAGGTATGGATAAGGTATAAACAAAACAAAATCAAAAGTTTTTTAATTCTTCAAATTTTTAATTTTATTTGATTTTTTTTTATTTTTGGATTTTATACAAATACCCCCCCACACTATAGAACAAAATGTCCTCATTGTTAGAGACTTAACTATAAATGAAAAAACACAGAACACACAAAGCGAACAAACAACAAATAAAACAAAATAAAACAAACAAACTGTACAAATCCTAAACCTAAATGAAAAGTAGATAATCATTCGGAAGGGATTGATTCGGTCAACTGGTCAATGTTATAATAAAAATTCCCTTAAATCTTGCTCATTGTCAAACATCATTGTATGAATCTCATCGATTTTCTTATGAATCGATATTTGCGCTTCCACAAGTTCATTCAACTTTCCTGAAGGTTGGTTGCTTTACACTCTTCTTCCCTTGCCTTTTCCCTTTCTCTTTTTCTATCATCCCCCATTCTGTCCTCCCATGATTTCCAATCATGAGTGATCTTATCTTCTCCTATGCACTTTTCCAGAAATCCATACTTTAAGAATTTATTCGTGGTTAAGTCTGAAATCTCATCTTCATTAGTAAAGACTTTAGTGGAATAAGGCATTCGTCTAATTTGTCCCAACATATTCGCCATCGTACGACACCCATATTCTGTTACTTCAGGATTTTGTGCAGTAGTCATGAGTGTCTCAATCATTATTCCCAAAATATCAACAGGCGTGCCATTCCAAATCACTTCTATTACAAATAATTCTTCTAGAATGAAAATATCGAAAGTTGACTTACCAAACAATGCACCATTTAAGTAAAAGTGCAAGGTGAGCAAATAAGGATCACGAATCCATCGATTATAGGTAGATAATTGTTTAAACACAGTTTGGCCAGTCAAGCAGTTCCATGTTGGTAGAGAATTCTATCTGGGAGGCATCTTATTGTAGTAGTCCATTGGAAATCTCATATGCTTGTTGAGCGCCTTCCTTGTCAACTTGTACTCCTTTCCTTGATGATGATAAACCAAGCAGTCCTTTTTTTTGTTCTTCCATTCTAGCGTTACTAACATCTCCGTACAGTTCTCAACACTATTTCCTAGGCACATGTTTCAATAAATGATGAAGTTCAAAACTTTGAGATAGTGCATCACTCTGCCATATACCCCAAGACTAATAAAACTGTTCCTATTAATAGTGTACGAACTCTTAAATTTAGCATTCTTGATCATCTCGTATTGATCTCATTCGTCATGAGAGCTGATTGGAAATAATGCCTCATACCATTCTTGAAGGTTTAAGGGAGGAACCAGATTGGATTTCCTTGTTAGAACCATCATGAATTGAAAGAATTTGAAAGAATAGAATGGTTTCAGATTTGGAATTTAATTGTTGATTAAAAATATAAGAAATTCAGATTTTTAGAAGTGAAAAGTAATGTGCATTCGCACATCAACTTATAGAATTTGGAAGAATAAACGTCAAATAACTACTAACTGCTGCAGTTTTCACACAAGTGGCGATCGTGACTTTTTTTCGTGATCGTGACTTACAAGAATTGAGAAATAGAGAGTTTTGCCTAGGAATTCACGAGTAAGATATGGATTCGCGAACGTGAATAGGAAAAATAGAAGAAAATCTTCTATTTTTTGAGAATTCAGATGTAATAATATGACTTATCACCTCCAAGATGATTATTTCTTATTCTTTTTTCACATCCAAGTTATGATAGGCAAATTATATAGTTCAAGAAAGAAATAAATAGATATAGTTAGAAAATGTACCATACTCTTTCCAGTATTTGATTTTCAAAACCCACTTGCCTTCCCCGGCAAATTTATGTCTAGAATGCACCTGCCTTCCCCGGAAACGGAGCCAAAAACTTGTTAGCCACTTTTCCACTGATAATATAAAAGTTTTAAATATGAATAGGTGTTATTAGTATCGCTTATCAAATAGGAAAATGATGATAACTGCAAGTATATAGTTGCGATAAAATTTTTAAAAGATATCGATCCCACTGGGAAGGAATTTGATTCTAATGATCAACTACAGTTACGGAACAAAAAAAATAAGTTGAAGATATTGAATGGTAGATTGATGAATGGACAGATGCATGAACAGATTAGAGAAGATGAAAAGCATATAGATATTCCCTAAGAAAAAGTATAGTGGAGTAAAATATGTAAAATAATCAAGAATGTTTTATTCACCAGATAAATTCAACAAACTTGGTTCTAGACGCCCAAATATCCTATAATTCACTGTAGAGCAACACATGAAATGACTTTTCTAAATCTAGGGTAAATGAATTATGACACTTATAAAAACCTGGATAACAATAATACTATGCTTAGTAGGGGTCGCTCTCACATAGACATATTTAGCAAGTTGCCACTCCAAAAATGTTGGCTCACTAAACAGCATCATAATCATAGATCCAGTGAGTATACACAATCTTGTTAACCTCGAAACTAGTCTTAAAGTCAACTTGAAAGCATATAACTTCATTAATATAAGTGACGCAAGACGAAATACTTGTTATAACACATAGACATATCATAAACTTCGAATTAGAAACTATAAGTGGAAAATAAAGTAAAGTTGTAAGGTATGCAAGTGAAAGCTAAAGTTTATCAAACCGTATCCATTCTTTAATGGGAGTCATCAATTCCCGCAATTCCTGCGTCTACTTTGAATTCTATCTCGACTCGTACAGAACCTCCATTAGGATGCTATTCCTTGTGAATATTGAACTAATGAATGTTGAAGAATAGAAACTTTTATTGATAAGTGCTTTGCAATTACACTCATACAACAATCGCTCGAATTTATGGAGAAATCTAGTGATTGAAATAAGAATCAAATCACTTATACATTTTTCTCTCTAACACTTTGAACTTAGCGAAATCTATATAACTTTCACTCTTTATCATGTATCATATGCTCTGTTTATTATCACCATACTACTTGCCTTCATCACTTACGAAATGATTGATTTGATCCTCTATTTAAAGAGTGTGAAAGGTTGCATTTATCCAAATGACTAATCATGTCCATTGGTGAAGGGTTACATCATCTTCAATGTGATTGGATGTAAGATTTCATCCTTATCTTTAATGTATTGGCACCTTTTCATGAATGAATTATCTCCAAAAGGTGTTTCTTTGCCTAACAGTTGATGGTGGTTGATGGTGCTTGATTGTTCTTATCCAATGGTTGGAAGTTGAGAAGAGTTTATCAAACCCATCACGATTCACTAGCATGACATACATTTCATGATCGTGAATGTAAGTTGGTAACTTACTACTTGTGAAGAATGATAAATCACAATAAATAGTCAAGAGCATGACTTGGCCAATCGTGAATAGAAATCATGATCGTGACATGGTCGTGACTTATGTTTTTCTTCATAGTTCTTCTTTGCAACTGTACCTATCTTTGACAACTTCGATCCTAAGCCAATTCCTTGCATTCCATGCATCTTTTTGTACCTTTTTCACTCTTTTTGCATAGAATTCTATATTTAATCATTTCACTCCCAAGATTCACCTAGTTTCTACACTTGCATAAAAAACAACTACATATAAAATCTAAAATGACTATAAAGCACATCTTTTTTGAGTAAAAATATCAAAATAATAAGTGTAATTACACACTTATCAGTCTAACCAATTAAAAATTCCTCTCACTAATTCCACAACTTGTATTTTCGATATAGACCCAGTCCATATGTTGTTTACATGGCTGGTAAAGACCAAAAGTGTGTGACCTCATAGGATCCCAAAGTATTGAGCTGCTAGAGGTTAGGCTTATTTTGGCTTCCTGTCCGAGAACCTTTAGGCTTAGTGTTCCAGATCGATATGGAACCCGATAGCTCTAAATGATCATATGGGCTTTCTAACAAAGGTGTACGATCCACCGATACTTAGAACGTCACGTGCTTGTGACTTGATCCTGTTCTGTAGTAGTAATAAATACAATACACTCCTTCCATCAGGTTAAATACCATCCAATTTATTGAGCTCGGATTAAGTGTTAGCTCATGTAATAGCAGTAGTTATCCTAGAATTAGACTTGTTCACGAAAAACACCACTCAGTTATTATGTATCTCGATTGACTAGAAACTTGTTCTATCAATCTTATACTTTGATCATAGGTTTATGAGTGTGTCACTTCAACAAGGGACCCTAAGGTACATCTCCCGTTATAATTTTATATCAGGAGTGATGGATCCCATCTTGACTACATAGTTTACCAACATGTGATCATCGCTATACCCGATAATCACCCATGTTATCCTGATCACTAGGGTATGAATAAGTATAACCCAAAGTATAGCAACTCCTACATAAGGTATCCAGTATCTTAGTTATGAGGATATTTGTATTGCTACTGCAATAAGACATGACACCAACACATGGATATAGTAATTTTCGAGTGTCTTTCTTATAGCGGTCTCCAATCTATTATCCGAATACATTCATGTGTTAACTCAAGGTACCACCATCAACTCGTTAGATTGGCTGCTTAGATCTAATCCAAGGAGTAAGCCTACACATGCTAGTCTGCCTGTTTCATTGATATCCAGTCCCAATGAAACTATGACTAGTGATATTTAGACAATTCATAGTAACACGTAAGTGCATTTCTCACACCATATAGCTCTCACTATGTCCATGCACTTTTACGCTATGAAATAATCACGGACTTTGTCTCATCAATGCGCATATACATATTAAGCATATATGATAATAGCGAGATACAATAATAAATAGAAAGCATTGATAAGCAACAAAGATGTCTTAATTATTATTAATAATAATTTTAAACTATTTGTACATTATAACTAATAAAGACATATCGCCCCAATTGCCTCTAGGAAATTCATCATGTCTAATAATCTCCCACTTGCACTAGAGCCAATTGGCCATGTGCCTTATACCATACTCGTTAACATGCTGGTCATGTTTAACTTGAGCTAATTGTTTAG
This sequence comes from Euphorbia schlechtendalii, assembly GCA_949673415.1. Classification (NCBI taxonomy): domain Eukaryota; kingdom Viridiplantae; phylum Streptophyta; class Magnoliopsida; order Malpighiales; family Euphorbiaceae; genus Euphorbia; species Euphorbia schlechtendalii. Next base: position 10,339 of record CATIWQ010404939.1, on the reverse strand, counting down.
TTAGCCCATCCCCTAGAATCTAATCCGTTGGGACATATTCTAAGCTTATATCCTTTCTGGCTAATATCTCTTGAATGAGATGGTATTTTCCACGTACATGTTCATTTTCTAGCAAGACCGTGGATCCTTTGCTTGAACAATAGCCCCATTATTATTGCAATATACCACTATCATATTTACAATGATGGACACCACACCGAGATCACCAATAAATATCTTAAGCTAGACAGCTTGTTTAGCCGCTTCTGAAGTAGCTATGTACTCAGATTCTATGGTTGAATCGGTAGTCGTATCCTGTTTGAAAAGTTTCCAAACAATTGCCCCTTCGTTTAACATAAGCACATAACCTAACTGGGACTTATAATCATCCTTGTCAGGCCGAAAACTAGCATCTGTGTATCCCTTTAAAGTGAGATCACCTTCTCCATATACTAAAAACATATCCTTAATTCTGCATAAGTACTTGAGGATACTTTTAACGGCCATCCAGTGCTTCTCACCTGGGTCAGATTGAAATCTACTCGTGACACTCACTACATGTGAGACATCAGGATGAGTGCATACCATAGCATACATGATGGACCCTACCGCTGAGGCATAGGGTATTCCATTAATGCATAGGCTCTCTTCTTATGTTCTCAAACACTCATATTTAGAAAGATTAATCCCATGAGACATTGGGAGATAACCCTTTCTTGACTGCTCAAGGTTAAATCTAGCCAAAACCTTGTCTATGTATGTACTTTGTGAAAGACCTAGCAACCTTTTGGATCACTCTCGGTAAATCTTAATACCAAGTATAAAAACTGCTTCTCCAAGGTGTTTCATGGAGAACTTCTTTGACAACCATGATATAACTGTCTAAAGAAATGGAATATTGTTTCATATTAATAGTATGTCATTGACATATAATACAAGGAAATCCCACTAGGCTTTTTATATACCTAGGGCTCACTAGCGTTTGATACAAAACATATTTCTCGGATTGTCTCATCGAACCTAATATTCCAACTCCTCGATGCTTGCTTAAGTCCATAAATCGACTTCTGTAACTTACATACCTTGGAGCCATCCTCGAATGGGAAACCCTCGGGTTGTGCCATTTACACATCCCTGTCTAGATTCCCGTTAACGAATGATGTCTTCACATCCATTTGCCAAATCTCATAATAGTAATGAGCAGCGATGGTAAGGTTTATCCTGATACACTTTAGCATGGTCACCAATGAAAAGGTCTCATCCTTCTTTTTTACTATACCCTTTTGTAACTAGCCTTGCTTTATAGGTAACTATGTTACTGTCTATGTCGATTTTCTTGTTGAAAATCCACTTGCATCCTATGGGCTTAATCCCACTTGGAGCATCAATCAAGCTCCATACTTGATTTTCACACATGGAGTCCATCTCTAATCTCATGGGTGAAAGCCATTTATCAGATTCCGGGCTCATCATCTTCCACAAGGAAGAGATGTTTATCATTAATGATGAGGAACTTGTATCGCTAGGGAGCGATTGGAGCCCGGCCTGACCTACACAATATCAATGTTATAATATGTTGTTCCATGTGTGAGAAAATGACATGAAATGTGATTGGCTGAGAGCGCGCGATTGAGAGGCGCGGTCTACCGGGGTGTTTAAGTAAAAATAAAATGTACCAGATCGGGGTACCTGGAAGGTTTGAAGGAGAAAGAGGGAAAAATTTTTAGTTTGGCAAACCCGAATCTGCCATCTCTTAGTGCAGAGTCGCCACCTAGATTAGCTCTTCTATGAATTAAAGTTCTATGAAGCTTAACGTCTGGGGGATGGCCCACTAAGACATAGAGATTCGAGTTCCGGATAAGTTGCTTACTTCTTATTGGATCATATTATATTACATCCACAGAAAATTGTATTTCTTAATTGTGCATACTCGTACTTATGTCATTTTTTAAGTTTGAAATGTATGGTTTAACGCTCATGTGGAAAGCTTTAAATCCATAAAGCATTAAATAAATGCAGAAAAGTAAAGATTAAAAAATTACATAACCTCGGGGAACACAACTGCCCGCATAAATTTTTTAAATATTTTTTTACGATCCTAAATATTTATTTAGTGCCTGAAATATTTATTTTTTTACAAGGAGAGCTCTCATTTGAATATCATCGGATAATCGAAAATTGTTTGATTCAATGATAAAATCCTGAAAAGCCGTCATCATCGAACTTGCGAGATGGTACAAAATCCCGTTACAGCTGCCCCTCGTGTGATGATTGCTGGTTATCCCTAGTATGACCACACGAAATGGAGCGGAAAGATCGAGAAAATACTTGACAGGTGTGGTTGGTGATGACTTCTTTGTCCTCGATCGTTGATTACATGGGCCTTCCTTTCTAGTGTCACGTCCTCACGGGATTATCCATTTCTTTCTTCAGAATCCCTTGGTGCTTGACGCCCCTTGTGGGCGGGTTGACTGTTTCTTTTCTGCGACGTCCCTTTAATAGTCGGCAAGTGTTTCTTTCTTCGGTTGCAGTCCTTGTGTGCCCCTTGTGAGTTGACCTTCGTTGGCTTTGACCATTGGAACTACCGGAGCAAGGTGCCTAAAACCATTTCAAAGGCGACCTCATTGAGATAACCGTTTCTTTCTTCGGTTATGTTTCCTTAGTAGGATGTTGACTTGTCAGAGAAAAGTATGATGTTAATACATTTTATGATGCATGTTTTACAATGTTAATACATATCTTATTGAGTTTACTATGAATTATCTAAATATCCCTAATCATAGTTTCATTGAGACTGGACATCAATAGAACGGACAGACTAGCATGTGTAGGCTTACTCCTTAGATTAGAACAGACTGACTTGATAAGCATGGGATGGGTTTATCCCATCCCATGTAGAGTTATAGGGGGAGTCTAACACTCCCCTATTTTCCCCTATAAATAGGCTTCAAGCCTCTCATTATTCACGCACCAGAAAAAGCTTAGTGCTATTTTCTCTCTGATGCTTATTTTGTTATGTGAGATCCTTCATGAGTTTCTCTAAAAAAATTGAAGAGTTCTTATAGAAGACTCTGAGTTTAAGTGAGCCTTCGGGATTATTTTCGGGTTTATTTTTTGAGTTGTCTAGAAGCTGTTGTTAATCGATCGGTTCTACCTCTTCGAAGTTTTTGTTGGTGAAGATCCGTGTGGATCAATCATAGAGGCTCTCCTAGTTTGGAAGCTTGTGCTATCGGAATTACTCAAAGGGAACACAGCTACCAAAAGAGAGATTAAGAACGCTTTAACTGGTAATGCTTTAATCTTTAGATGTTAGGTTTCTTTTATATATTTTATAAACCTAAAAGCATCTATAGAACATTTTAACTCATATTATATCAATCATGGCATTGCTTAGGAGATCCTTAGGTTAATTTTAAGTTTTGAAATTCTGCATTTCAACTATTGGTTGTTCAATTATTGTCTTGATTAACCAACACATGACGCTCTTACCTAAGATGGAAAATGCCATTACTGTTGAAGAATATAGACTGATTATTATGAGTAATTTTGTTTTTAAACTTATTAGCAAAATTTTGGAAAAACAGCTTGGTTCTATAGCAGCCCTCATTGCTTCTCCGAACCAATTTGGTTTCGTCCATGGGAGAAATATTCATGAGTGCATACCTCTTGTGTCGGAAGGTGTTATCTTGCTAAATAAAGATTTCTTTGGTGGGAATCTTACCCTTAAAACTGATATTAAAAAGCTTTCGACACAATGAATTTGAACTTCCTCTTTACGGTTCTTAGATCATTTCATTTCTCCAAGAAATTTATCGCTTGGATACACAAGATTTTACATCTTTCTCGTATCTCTATCTTCACTCCACAAGGCTTGCGTGAGTATTTACATTTTTCTAGAGGCGTTAGGTAAGGTGATCCTCTTTCCCCACTTCTTTTCGGCATTACGGAGGATTTCTTGAGTCGCTTAATTTCATTTGTCGGGCTCTTTATCAAGAATGAGTTATACCTCTAATCTGCCTTTCCCATCTCATTTGCTGTATGAGAATGACGTCTTAATTTTCCTCTAGGCAAATTTGAGGAATATGAAGCTTCTTAAAGAAATCTCTGACATGTACGGTTTAAATTCTGGGCAAAGGGTAAACTGGGCTAAATCGAGCATATTTTTTGGGAATTCTATTACCACTACAAGGGCTGGTTGACTTGCAAGAATAACCGGTATTCAAGGGAGTGGGATCCCTTTTACGTATCTAGATGTTCCACTTTTTAGAGGTGCCCCTAAAGCAATTTATTTGCATTCGATCATGCACAAAATAATGCAGAAATCATTATATGGATTGGCAATTCTTTGTCGATGGCAGGTCTGTTGCTGCTTGTCAAATCAGTGGTTAGTAGCTCTCTTTTACACTCTTTTGCAATTTATAAATGGCCTTCTTCGCTTATTCATATCATGGAGCGAGTTATGAGGAAATTCATTTGGATGGGATCTGTTGATAATCGGAAATTGGTTACAGTCCCTTGGAGTAAGTTTTTCTATGAAGGAATGTGGTCTGAGGCTGAGAAATTTTTCGGATATTAATGCTGCCATTTTAGATAAGATGGCCTGGGGATTTGATCAGTAAACGGAGTTGTTGGTTCCGTCTTTTTAAAGGGAGGTTTGTCAGGAATGGAGTACCAAATATTTGGATTTGCAACTCTAGCATTTGGAATTCAATTCGTAATGTTTATACACAATTACGGAAGCATTGTGGCTGGTTCATTGGGCCACATTCGAACATGAAATTCTGGAATGACAAATGGATTTTTCCCACCATTGGTAACCAACTAAATCTCAGCCGTGCAGCAATACTAAGGCACAAAGAGGTAGTTAGTGATTTTCTTTCACAAGAGGGTTGGAATTCTTTGCAGGTAGGTTTCCCAAATGATTTGATTGGTCGAATTGAGAGAATTGGGATAATGGAAGATGAGATGGATATATGTATTTGGAAACCTACCTCAGATGGCACTTTTTCAGTTAAGCTTTTCTACAATTGATTAAATCCTCCTGGTCAAATAAATCCGATTTACCATAAACATTGGCACTATAATGTTTTAAAATGGAAAGGTTTTCATTTTGCCTCTAGATGTGCCCTTTACTTTGTTGTTGAGGAAAATAAAGAGCATCTTTTCATTCAATTTCGCATCACAAATATGGCAAGCAATTTCGTCTTTGTTCGGAAGGAGAATCGATTTATCACTGAGCTTAAAAGAAGTTATTTCAGCTGCTCTCTCATTTTAGTTAAGCCCCCAAACACAATCTCTATGGAATACGGCAGTTGTGAACATTGTGTGGTTAATCTGGACCACCAGAAAGAATTGAATTTTTTAGGGAAGAAATCATAACATTTATGCTACGCTATTTCTCCTATGGGGCATTCTTCGAATGGCTGACAATGCTGGCTGCGGTTCAATAGGAAACTCAACCGTGGAATTAAATATCTTGAAGAATCTTAGCCTCCACCAAAGACTGAGGATAGCCCCAAGAATTACTCAAGTTCAGTGAATTCCTCATTCTGCTGGCTAGATTAAATGCAACATGGACGCCTCCTCCATTGGCTCTCCGGGTGCGTCGCTGTGGTGGTGTCTTCCTTGATGAGAGGGGAAGGGTTTTACATTATTTCTCTTTCCCGTTAATGCCTTCAGTTTTGTAGCAGAATTAAAGGCAGCTATGTTTGCAATCAAGTTCACGCTTTCTAAAAGGTGGGATCATTTGTGGCTCGAGAGTGATTCTATGTATGTGGTCTTATTATTGAAAACTCGAAGCTTGACGGTGCCTTGGTCTGTTTGGGTGGAGTGGGCTTCCTATCTCCGATAAATTGCAAGATTTTTTTTTGTTGTGACTCATGCATTTTTAGAAGGAAATGGTTTTGCGGACGCTCTTGCTGCTCATGGAATGATCACAAACCGCTCTTCAAGTTGGAAAAATAATCCAGACTTTTGCTCCAATGTTTTTGCGCCTGATGCAATGGGGCACTTTAGCTCATTTTCATTAGTTTTTTCTTTCCCGGGAGTGAAATTTGTTTTTGCTCCTCTGACTTTGTATTATATTTTTTTTCAATTTTTATAAAATTTTAGAAGGATTTGGTGGAGTGGGGAAGAGTAACGTCCCCCCATGGTGTGGTCATCCTATTTCGCCCTTCAAGTAGTATCACGTAAGTGAGAGATGTACGTCACCCTCGCTCTTTCTTCCTGGCCCTAATCTTATTAAAAAAAGATTAATTGTGAGAATTCCTCCATTCGCTGGTTGCCAGAAAACAAATCTTTTCTGTCCTTAATACGATTTACACCTGTGATCCCTTAATGGAAAACATGATCTAGGTAGATTTTTTCAAGCCTCACTCTAGAGGTAATCACGAACTTTCTCCATTTTATTGATCAGCACACTTCTTGTTAAACCCAACTGCTCTCCAACTGACGGCTGAATACAATTTCAGTTCCTAAAATTAAAAACCAAATTTGGTCCAATAAACCACACGATATTATTCTGAAGAACCTCGTAAATCTCTCAAATTAAATTCAAAATGCTTGAATTACATAGCCAAATTTGTGACAAATCATTCTCTAGAAATCTTTTTCGAAAGTGGACAAAGCAATAATCATTGCTTGTGATGAGGCTCCAAGCTAATTTTACTGACATCGAAAGATTAACATCCTCCAAATTCTTTATACCCAAATCACCAGATTTAATCAGCTTGAGGCTAAGACTCCAGAGCCGTAGCAAGCTTCCTTTTGTCATTTGATCTGGTCCAAATAAATTCTTTACAGCTTGCTCTAAATGATCAAGAAGTGAACTAGACCATTTGTATACAGAAAACGTATGCATTAAAGAAGATGTAATGACTATAGGGGTAAGAAGTCATCTTAAAAAGTCTTTTGTATTACCGAATAAAATTGGCAAGAGAGGATCCCCTTGATTGACTTCCCTAGTGTTGGGAATAAACAACGTAATTCCCATACTACCAGATTAATGGATATGCGAAAAATAACAGCGGAAAAATAACACAATATTTGATAACTGAGTTCGGCCAATTTCGCCTACCTCTCCAGAGCTTGTGCAGACTTTATTTATGGAGAAAAGTTACGTAGTGCTTACAAAACACTCACCTCACACCCAATTATCCCAGAGAATTTTTAGAGAAATTCTCTTAAAGAAAACTCCTTAATAGACGTAATCAAAAGCGCAAAAATTACTGAACTTAATTTTTGCTAGACCCGCTTTTGACCTTCCTCTCTACTAATTTCTTAAACTTTCTCTTTACTTAAAACTCTCTAAATGCTCTCACTTTTTTTTGATGATCCTTTCCTCAACAATCTTCATCTATTTATAGTGAAATGTGCAAGGAAAAGAACATAGAAATCAGCCACCCTATTAATTGGCCGTAAATCAATTTTCAATGGAAAATTGCTTTCCCATTGCCAACTAATTTGTTGCATTTCTTTGTCAAACTTCAACCAAATTTTGAGACCATTTTGTTGTATTATTATTTGAATGGGTCCCTATCCATTGTGGACTTTCTTAACATTCTCCCACTTGAAGACTAATTTCAATCTATCTTCACATCATAAAATCTGCTACAGCTCTTCTTTCTATCTGCATCTACTACGGGCCCACTGAAGCTGAACACAGCTTCAGTTTGTCGGTTGTCACCATTTTTGTTAACATGTCTGCTGGATTTTGAGCTCCACTAATCTTCTCAAGTTTCAAAATCCCATCTTCCAAATGTGATCATATAAAATGATATCGTAGCTATATATGCTTCATTCTAGCATGAAATGATGGATTCTTTGCCAGATGAATAATGCTTTGACTGTCACAATACAAAACGTTATTTTCTTGTTTCTTGCCTAGTTCTTCCAAGAAACTTTACAGCCAAACCATCTCCTTGCTAGTTTCCGTAACAGCAACATATTCTGCTTTAGTTGTAGAGAGAGCAACTATCTTTTGTAGTTGAGAAACCCAACTCACTACAGTACCTCCTAGATTATAAACATACCCCGTAGTGCTCTTTCTGACGTCAATATTTCCGGCTAAGTCAGCATCCACATAGCCTGTTAGCGTCGTATCTCTACCTTGAAAATATAATGCCTTATCTGTGCTACCTTGTAGATATCTGAGGATCCATTTGACTACTTCCCAATGCACCTTGCCCGGATTATTCATGTATCGACTAACTACTCCCACTGCTTGAGCAATATCTGGTCTAGTACAAACCATGGCATACATCAAACTCCCAATTGCTGAGGTGTAAGGCACTTTTACCATATGTGCACGTTCCTCCTCTGCCTTTGGTAACTGTTCTTTGGAAAGTCTGAAATGAACACCTAAAGGTGTGCTCACTGGTTTAGCATCTTGCATGTTAAATCTGGCTAGTACCTTTTTGATGTACTCAGCTTGTGATAGCATCAGAATCCCTGACTTCATGTCTCTCTTGATCCTCATTCCAAGAATCTGCTTTGTAGAATCCAAATCTTTCATTGCAAAATTCTTTGACTAATCCCGCTTCAAATTTTGAATCTCCTTCATGTTTGAACCCGCAATGAGCATGTCATCAACATATAATAGCAAAATGATAGAGTTGTTGTCAAACTTCTTAATATAGAAACAATGATCTGCTTGGCATCTCGTAAAATCGTTGTTATCCATAAAGCTGTCGAATTTTCGATACCACTGTCTTGGAGCTTGTTTTAGGCCATACGACCTGTTCTTCAACCTGCAAACTAGGTTTTCCTTGCTTGTCTCAACGAAGCCTTCTGGTTGCTTCATTTAGATCTCCTCCTCCAAATCACCATGAAAGAATGTTATCTTTACATCTAACTGTTCAAGATGTAAGTTCTTGGCAGCTACCATTTTCAACACCTGTCTGATTGTTGTAAACTTCACAACTGGAGAGAAAATCTCAGTATAATCAATACCTTCCTTTTGCTGAAAGCCCTTCACCACCAACCTTGCTTTGTAACATTTACTCCCATCATGCTCTTCTTTGATTCTGTAAATCCATTTGTTGTGGAGTGCCTTCTTTCCTTGTGGTAGATTAGCTAATTCCAACTTTTGATTTGACATGAGTGAGTTCATCTCATCTTTTATAGTAGTCTCCCACTTGGTTGAATCATCCACTTGCATTGCTTCAGTGTAGCATTCCGGTTCACCATTGTTTGTTAACAACAAATAATACATAGATGGTGAGAAGCGTTGTGTTGGTCTAGAAGTTCTAGTTGAACGCCTTGGTTCTGGCATCCTTGGCTCCTCTTGAACTGCTTCAGGAGTATTCTGAACTTCGTTTTCAGGAATGTCCTCGAACTCAACAAATTCCTTACTTTCAACTTCTAGTTTAGAGCTATTTGATTCTCCTGTTAGCCTATCCTTGTACATCACATTTTCGTTGAATATGACAACTCTGCTTCTGATGATTTTTTTATATTCATAATCCCAAAATCGATAACCAAATTCATCACCACCGTATCCAACAAAGACATATTTGTTAAACTTGTCATCAATCTTGCTTCTTTGAGTAGAATCAATATACACATAAGAAATACAACTAAACACCTTCAAGTGTGAAAGGTTTATCTCTTTTACGCTCCAAAGCTCATCCGGCATTTGTCCATCCAAAGGTACTGAAGGTCCACGACTGATCAAGTAAGCTGTAGTGTTGACAGCTTCAGCCCATAACATCTTGGGTAAACCAGCATGTATCCTCATGCTTCTACCATGTTCATTCAAAGTTCTGTTCATGCGCTCAGCTTTAACATTCTGCTGCGGTGTCATTGGAACTGTCTTCTCCATCTTGATACCATTTTTTGCACAAAAATCTTTGAACTTTTTATCTCCGTACTCTCCTCCATTGTCTGACCTCAATTGCTTGACTTTTAAGCAAGTTTCATTTTTCAACATGGCCTTCCATTTTCTGAACGTATTAAAAACTTCTGATTTCTTCTTCAGAAAATAAACCCACACTTTTCTTGTTGAATTGTCAATGAAGGTGACATAATACAATGAGCCTACTAAGGATGTAACTGGAGATAGCCCCCAAACATCAGTGTGGACCAACTCTAACTTCTCCGCCTTGGGTGTTTTGCTAGTATTTGTGAAAGTGACTTTCTTTTGTTTCCCAAAGATGCAATCTTCACATAAGCTTAAGTCTGCACTTTTCAGCTATGGCAACTTTCCTTTTGATAAAAGTGTTTTCATCCCTTTCTCGCTCATATGGCCAAGCCTCTGGTGCCATAGATCTGAATCAACATTTGCTAGTGCAATGATGTTCTCTATGTTATTGGAGGTGACATAGAGAGTACCAGTCTTCTTACCACGAGCAATGATGAGTGC
>CATIWQ010404888.1:0-33066 GCA_949673415.1 Euphorbia schlechtendalii | reverse complement strand
TAAAATATGATAAAAAAAGTCATCTCCTAATCTAAATCAATTCTAAACATGAACGTTAGTACTTTATTTCCATGTTCAGTGTTTTCTTTCAATTAAGAACTAATAAAAATCACCTTTCCTTTTTTTCAATTAAAATATTTCCAGATTAATTTCAAAATTTACTTGCCCCTTCAATGAGGCGCTGAGTCGAGCGCCTCATTACCGGCCCTGAGGCGCTCGCTTAGGCGTCGCCTCTTGAAGTCACAGCGCCTTGAGGTCGGAGAGGCAGTCTAGCTCTGGCTCGCCTAGACTCAGCGCTTAGTCGAGCGCTGAGGCACCTTTTTACAACACTGAGTGGATTTACTGTGATGATTGATGATGATTATGGATTCAATGAACATTACATCACAAAAATATGGCCGTAAAATTATTGCATGGCATATGTTATCCAGCATATCTAAGTCGGCATAAAAAACCAGATACACAGAAGGAGGTTACCTGAATACTCATGGCTTTTTTGTTTGATTCTAGCTGACTTCCTGAGGACATCAAAATTCAAAGAACCGCAATCAATAATGGTGACGAGAAAGCTAAAATGAAATAACTAGCGCAAATCTATAAAAAAAAAAAAGAAGACCTATACCTTTACCGCCTTTCTGCTTTTCCAAGTTCCTCTCACGAGCCATCTTCGCCTTCTGCCCATTTCCCCCTCCCATTTCTATGTATCTACTCCGATTGAGATAGATCAATTGCGCGAAGTTAACGACCCCAGGGAAACCCTAATTTCGAAATTTCAGGATACAGAAGCATAAATGGAAGGTAAACAACGATTATACGCTATACATATGAAATTGGGTAAATTAATTTGACGAGGGTCAACGGGAACTGTATTAACCAATTATATTTTGACACGTTCCAGTAATGATTGGCTATTATTTGGCATTTGAACGCAGCTGAACCTTGTAGTTTTGTATTATAATTTTCATAATTTTGTTTTTTTGCTTTGCATATAATTCTTTTGTTTATCTACTTTTTCAACATCCATTCTAATTAATTAATTTGTAAAGAATTTTTTTTATTTTGCTCTTTTATATGTTACATTAAATTATTAGTATTATAAATTTTAAACTTTTTTTAATTTATTCTTGTATTTAAAGAAAAAACAATATTATCATTAATACTTGCAGGTATGGGTACATATTGAGTCATTGACTGATACATGAGTAAAATTATATACATTGAACAAGATATTTTAATACCAACAGAGAAACAAAACTCATCATATTGAGGGAGAGATGTAAACTTATTGTCCGAGTAAGAGAAAAAAACATAACAAAAAATACAATGATAAAAATGTTGCAACTTGTAGTTTTTAGTCCTGCAAGTAACAATTTTGAAAATCTACAATCATAAAAAGCTCTAACATACTTAGGGGTGTTAAAGAGCCGAATCGAGATCGAACAGTCTTGGGCTCGGCTCAGCTCGTAAATAAAAAATGGTCGGGCTCAGCTTAAAGCTCGTCGAGCTTAGAAAACTTTAGTTCGGCTCGGGCTCATGAAAAGCTCGGCTCGAGTTTATGAGCTTCTAAGCCTAAACAAGCTAACTATATATTTCTTTTGCAACGAAAAACAAAAATGTTGCCCTCATGTGTTTCAATATTAAAACACTAGATAAAAAAATATTACATTAGTAACATTATATTTTACTACACTTTTTCAAAACAGTATCGGAAAATACATTTATTATACGAATAATTATTACTCAAAAAATATATACAATTTATTTTTCACTAATTTATTAAGTAGAAAAATTATACAAACATGTTTGCGAGCTTTCAAGCCGGTTTGGTTTGGTTTGTTAATATTTCAAACCGATCTTGAACTCAAGTTGAGCTCTATCGATTCGAACTTTGACCGAGCTTTTACCGAGTCGAATCTCAAACTATTTGCGAGCCACTGGGCTTGTTAACACCCCTATGCTCCATAAACTCGATCGACCTTGTAGATCTGGAACAATCTTGCTAAAAGGATGTAGATCGAGTGTTGATAGAGGAAGATCAACATGGATTTCTATCTTAAACGATAAAGATCAACAATCATAAAACCATAAGGATTGTGGTGTGTAGCAGCATATTTATGATTGAAGATAACAATTTCACCGTGAAAAATGAAAAAAAAAACATATGCAAATTATTAAAATAACAAAATAAAAAATATACAAAGAATGAAACAAAAATCTGAATAAGAGGAGGATGAACGCTTGTCAGAACGTCCTTCCTTTTTTAAGTTGAGAATTAAGCGTGGAGATGTGTTAGAAGGAAAACCAATGAACGTAATTATTATTGCTAGTTTTTTCATTTGCAGTAATTTGGTTAATAAATTAAACAATAAATGTGATTATAAACATTTTAAAAGATAGACATTGAAACATTTTTATTTCTCACAAGATTATTGCCCATTAGTATAATATAGGGATTAAAGTCGTCGTTTTGGTATGCACAACCACTTTTTAAGGTGAAGTTACAGAGACAGAAAGGTGACACTAAATTGAAAGCCGACACCTTTGCGTAAGAGTTTCAACAAATTCAGATCTTCATTCTCAATTCCATTACTCTATTCATCTCCAAATTGAAGCTGATGATTTGAAATTCATACTTTTACAATCAAAATGGAAGTTGTAATTGAGACTTTCATATGGGAACCTAATCAATTACTCTATGTTTTCATCTTCATCTCTTGCTTCTTCTCCATCTTTCTTTATCCTCATGCCTCCAATTCTAGCTATACCACCGCTAAATCTAAGTTTTCTTCTCCTTTCGCCCATGCCTTCTCTTCTTCTTCTTCACTTCGTTTCCAGCGGAAGTTCCTCTTTCTATTTTCTTTCGCATCAGGTCAGTTAGTGTTGCTGTATATTTCTATTTGCATTTGCGGTTGCATATTCCTTTTCTTTGCTTTGTTTCTTAGTATCTCATGTGTTATGGTGCTTCACAGTGATGGAAGGCATGTGGCTGGTGTTTGGTGAGTATGAACTGGCTTTCTATGGATTTAGTAAAGAGCAAATGGTGACCTCTCTTTCTGTTGGATATGGAGCTGCTCTTCTCCTTGGTACTTTCTTAGGCATGCTTTCTGATTCAATGTAAGTTTTCTTTTCATTGATGTATTTAGAATTGATTCATTTGATTATCAAATTGCTGATAGTATCTAGTAATTGGAGAAAAAAATGAATTTTTACTACTGTTCAGTGATTTTGGATTGGAAATGTAGCTGCTTTGAGGGGAAGAACCTTTATACAGAGACTCTGTTGTGTTTAGTCACTGTCTATGTTAGACAGATGATTCACAAAACAACTTTCTTGTTATAGTCAATTAGGGGGAAAACAGTTGGAGAATCCTGGCCGTTGATTTGAATTTTGAAACATATATAGCATATTCTGCCTCCACATGTAAATCCTAAATGATGAGAATCATGTTTCCATATCCCCTTTACCGAAAATCCAATTGAGAACCGCTTTACCCTCTTCGCTAGAGCTGAACCGAAATTCTTTTCCTAAGTGTAAAACTATTTATTCTTTTGATTCTTTACTGTATTTCGTGTATTTTACCTCTGAACTTCATTCTTGTATATTCTTCAGCAATGTTAACCTCTCCCGTGTAAGATTCAGTCACGGTAGGTTTTAGTTGATGTGAGAATTCTTGGCAATCAATGTCTTTTTGAAATTTAGCAGCTAACAAAAGTCTAATTTGATTTTCTTTGTTTTTAAAAGATAATAAGAACTAAAGTGAAACTTTTTAAGTTCTTTCTGTTCAATAATGATAAATGGATTCTTCGTTACTCGTACTATATTAAACTTCCATTCTGTCAAAGCATATTAGTTTTCAAAGCACATATTGGCTTCAAAGTCTTAATGTAACACAACAATTTTGATTGACCCACAAAGTCATTTATTTTCAAGCTGATATCTCTTTCATTGGAGGATTAGCAGTTGTAACTTGTATTTGAAGAGGCTAGATTTAAGTTACTCGCAATTATTGTGGATAGAGCTTGAAAATTGAAAATGTTGTTGGTAATTGTTGTTTTATCATTTTTGTCACTGATTATTCTGGAATTTAACATATGTGGGACACACTGTTCTTAAACTGCTGTGCGATCTCTTCAGTGTCAGATGTTTCTGCTTTTGTTTTTCTTGTGAAGAGCTTGTTTCTGTAAATTAAACCCATGAGCTCTCTAGGTCAAAACTCACGGTTGAACAACCTATGCACAAGGAATTTTTTTTGTAGTTTATTATCTGAAGATGGAAATTGTCATCTCTTGTCACACGTTTACTAATCATGAACAGGCCTCAGGTGTTGAGAAACTTATGCCTTGTATGGAATTGTGATTTTCCTGTTGAAAATTCGAATTTTTTTTCAAACAATCATGGCTTGGGTTATGTTGATTCAATAAATTGCCAAATCCAGATTGAAAAGAAAAACTAAATTGAGTGCACTTACTACTAATGAACTTTTTCCATACAATTTAAATAGGATTCCATTGTTTTCCGATCCTGTATCAGAAGTTGTTTTCATTTCATAAATTTCTGTGAGGAATTTTCCTTCTCTGCTGGTGCCTGTTTGTAGCCTTCATGAACTATATTTACTACACGAGGGGATGGATGGATGATTTTGGAATACTTGTGCTGAAAAACTTTCAAAGTTTTAATTTCAGCTCTATGCAATTTCTTCTAATTGTTATTTTATTAAAAGCATTCTTACTTATGGATGTGAATAATAAATCATAACATAGACTGATGGTGGAATTCTTCTTTGTAGAGGCCACAAGAAAATTTGTCTCTTCTTCTGCATCCTACACCTCGTTGTTGGTATATTAAAGAGAATTCTATCGCATCCTACCTTCTGGTTGGCAAGTTTATGTTTGTCACTTGCCACATCAATATTTTTGTTCATTTTTGAAGCAGGGATAGTTGTCGAAAATGAAAAGGTTTGCGCTATAAATATTTTTTACTATTGTCTAACTGTCTTACTTGCTACAGTTTTTTTCCATTGTAAACTGCATTAGATAAAAGTTGCAGGTTTTCATCTTTATATTTAGGTGTTTGTTTTGTTCCATGAGTTCTGTTACCCTTGTGGCTAGTACACTAGTATTTTGGGCAAAACATTGTGTTACATCCTATCCAGGTGTAATTAAATTGTGACTGAATGCAATGCTTATCTTTGTTGCAGAAAGGATTTGGACAAGAAACGTTAGGTGAAATATTTTGGTTAATGACTTTTTTTGAGTCGGCATCATTGATCGGAAGCCAAGTGCTTGCGAATTGGCTGTTAAGTAGCAATCCACAGAAAGGCATTGTATCTTCTCATACTGTAGCCATCATACTGGCGCTGATATGTATCCTCTGTGTTTGCAAAGGATGGAAAGACACCTCTCAAAGTTCAGTTGTTAATGGTGATAGAGTGTCTTATACACGTATTTTTGGAGGTAAGAATTCATATTCTCCATGAACTTGATAATTAGAACAATTGATATATCACATAAACAAATTAGTTATATCTTGAAACAAGTGTTAAGTTCTTTCATAAGCTTAAGTAGTGCATGCATCATTGGCACACTGCTCTTTTTTCTGGGCACTCGTATTTAGTTTACAAAATAGATAAATGCTAAACTCGAACAAGGAATTCACACTTTGCCTTGATTTTAAAAGCCATAATCAGTGGTATCCTGTATTTCGTATGTATCAATTATCTGATTTTCCATTTCATGTTCTTTCAAATATTAATATTTCCTGTTCCGATGGGAGAATTTTCTCTCCATTCTTCTTTCCTCACTGCTCCTGATTTTCTGTCACGTTTTCTCTCTTTCTTTTCATATGTGTGTATGCTGCTAGTGTTTTGGTCTTGCTTTTATGTGAAGGAAACCTGAAAATCTTATCTGCAATGCAAAGATCAATTGAATTCTTATGTTTTCTTCTACTACCTTCAACAAATTCTACTATCAGCATCAAACTTCTGATAGTTTTATTGGTATTAAAATGACTTTCTGAAGCCTCATTGCTGTGCTATAGCCTATAGGCTTTAGCAAAGTGAGACATGAGAAAATGTTGATAGTAAATGAAAGAACTGGTTGACTTATATTAATTTAAAATTTATAATAAGTATTGGTTCTAAATAAATTCTAGTTAACGGGAACTTTTGTTTTCCATGATAAGAATACGTTCACTATTTTTTACTATTCTTAAAGATGTCTTCAATACGAATATATTGATGAGGAGTGCTTCAATCATTCTTGTATGATGTTTAGATGATTTAGGGGTAGTAGGAGACATTTCCTTCCTGTAAGGTGTTAACACTGATTACCTTTTGCAATCTATCAGATAGACAAATATTGCTACTGGGATTTGCTCACACTTGCCTCCAATTCTCTATTGCTATCTTCTGGATTCTCTGGGCCCCGACATTGGTGGTACGATCACATAGTATTAATGCTTTGTCCAATTCATGTTACTATACGTCACGGGGTTTACTTGTACGCCAACCTTGTAAAGAACCCATTTTCGAGTTACTTTACTTGTTCTGAATTCAGGCTGATGGACGAGAATTGTATCTAGGATTGATATTCCAGTGCTTAATGGGCGCTAGAATGCTTGGAAGCACGATATTTCCATGGCAGCTAAGGGGTCGTTCATCACTCCGAACTGAAGATTACCTTGTGTACTCATTCATTGTAATGGGAATTGCCTTGTCAATTGTTGCATACGATTATCAGGTGCGCATCTGCTTATATATGATACATAAAAGCCGTGCCCGATGTTCATACTTCATACTTAGAAAGCTGTTCATAAATAAGTTCAGGTTGTTAATTAATGAAATGCAGGAAATCGGAGTGTTAGTGGCTATGTTTTGCTTATTCCAAGCTGGTGTTGGCCTGATCATACCTTCACTTGCGAGATTGAGGACCATGTATGATTCTTTTTCTTAAAAATGATCACTTTTTAATTTAATTTTACTAAAAGTGATATTTATCGATGAATAAAGAATTTGGTTTCTGTTTCTTTGTACATAGGTATGTTCCGAATGAGCTGCGAGGAGGAATGATTAGTCTTTCTGTAGCTCCTGCAAATGCCGCTATTCTGTTTTTCCTGATCCGAGTAAGTGTCTGTCACCCTAATTTCTCAAACAAATGGACTTGCCACCTCTCTGCAGTCATTTCTAACATGAGAAAAAAAATTGGTTCAACAATTTTTTTAACTGCTAGAATGTTGGTGAAAATTAGCGGAAATTTGATTCACAATAAAAAAATATGTTCCATGCTAGTACAGTCTTGTTTATGTTGAGTCCCATTGATATATGGCAGAAAGGGTATTATCGGAAAATAGAGAATTCAAGTATCATTGCATTTGCTGCTTTGGGACTCTTCTCTGCTGCTGGTTGCATGTACGTGTTGAAGCGAATGGGTAAGCAACTGTACCGCTACTCCCACAAGTTGTAAATCCAAGAAATAAGTTGAATATATGGAGTTCATAAATGAGGTTGCATGATCTACCACATATCAGTCAAGGAGATGATAATTCCCAACGGCTCATACAAGTTACTGTCCCATTTCCCTTTCATGGTTTTCAAAACCCCGAAAATTGCCTTGTGTTTCTCGACTTTTTTCATCTAGAACTAGGCATTGGTTTTGGAAAAGAAGAAGGGGGGGGGGGGGGGGGGGGGGGGTCAATACTTGGACAATTGCGAAAGGCGGCCGAGTCTTATGCGTGTATCGAGAAATGCATAGCCATGCCAAGCCGAGATATTTGTGGGGTGTGGTCCTTTTTTATTAGACAATTAGGACAAGGAATTCTATGAGTCTAAAGATATAACAAAAATATGAGTAAATGATTTTCCAGATTATTGTCAGCTCAAAGAACTAACTTTGAATCTAGCTTATTTGAATGATCA
This sequence comes from Euphorbia schlechtendalii, assembly GCA_949673415.1. NCBI lineage: Eukaryota > Viridiplantae > Streptophyta > Magnoliopsida > Malpighiales > Euphorbiaceae > Euphorbia > Euphorbia schlechtendalii. The sequence continues at coordinate 25,154 of CATIWQ010404888.1, read as the reverse complement.
TTTTGTAAAAGTTCCAAAACAAAAAAGAAATTTCTTACATGTATACTATTCTACTAGTTCTTCATCTCTAATCCACTTTGTAGCCACCCATTTCTCCCCTTTGATCACCGGACAGCTTCCATGTAGTGATGTCTGCCATTTCAATCAACAACACATATGTCGAATAAAACCACATAATTTTAATCATCGAAATGTCAATTTTTACTTGCACAGCTTACAAAATAGTGACCTTCCCAAATATTAGGTCAAATCTCGCTTTTAAAAAGCGACCAAGGCGGCTGCATAGGCAGAGTTTTTTTGGAACATATTTTTATATAATCGAGCAACACGATAATTGTCGTCAAATCCCAAAAAAGTGTTACTACATGAATTTTAATTTTGTCATATAAAAATTTATGTGTTAGGTAAATTTATTATTTTAATTCATTAATAAATATTGAAAATTAAAAAATATCAATCCGCCTAAGTTCTGATTAATTCCCGCTAAGCCCTCGCCGCCTGACTTGCGCCCAACGCCTTTCAAAACAATGGTCAAAGCAAAAAGACGGTCGGTCATAACTGATCTTTTGGGAAAATGTTAAATGCGCATGGTCAGGTCTGATTTTTCACTTTGGTGACAGAAATGTAGTTTGTGCCCTTCTATATAGCATTAAGCTTAAAATTGCAAAAACTGTGATTGAAGTAGGGTAGGATTTAGGAAATACTTACCGCATCAATTGAACTATTTGGGTAGAGAGAATAGAATAAAAGGCCATCGCCTCGGCGTGGCCTCAATCGCAAACCCATGCACTTTCGAGGTCCATAATTTTCTAAAGCATCCAACCCATTCTGCATAACAAAATTTGTTTGAACATCTAGTTCTGCTCACAATGTGATTATTAGTGAGAAGAAGAAAAATGGCGTGATCTTTACCTCCAATGGAAACATTGTATCCCCACCTTCTTCTACAGTAGATAAATATAGCAAGAAAGTAGCAACCTGCAGCAGTAATGTAAAACAAATCTTGTTTTGAGTTTTTCTATTTAATTTCAAATTTTCCTTAAACGCAGTAACATCGCCTAACCAGGAATTTGGCATTGTAAATGTTGTAATAATCTTAGTAGATTACAACTAACTAATAGACCAGTTGTTCCCTACACTAGAACTTTACCATACTGTTGTAAAGTGATGATTAGAAGCAGAAAAAAATAATCTGAGTTTTAGAAATTTACCCTTTGGCTCTTTATGGGTCCATACTCTTCTGGATTGAATGCATCATAATGAGAATCATACTTCTGTCCTTTTTTATAGCGTAAGATGTTGAATGCCTGAAAACAATTTTAAAACTGCCCTGAAATAAAAGGTTAACTAATTCAATGGAAATAGACAACCAAATAATTGTCTTGAATCTTAGAATTAATGCATCTTTGCAGAGAACAAGCAAGAAACCAGAATGACCAAATTTATCGAGAGAAATAATACCTCTCCGTGATTTCGGGGGAGCATTGTGACTCTTGCAATCTTTTCCTCAATAGCATCCAAAATCCCAGATTCATCAGTGGAAGCTAAAATGAACATGCCAGAGCTGTTTGAAAAAAAAAGGAAGCATAAATTTACAACAATTGGATGCCAAGATACTACCATTACTACATCCATTAGGTATAAAATTCAATAGTTATAACTGTTTTGCAAATTGCAACTAAATGATAAGGGATCCCAGTTCTGAAAAAAGAGGAAAAGGACCATGGTTATAAATGAGCTAAGCTCTTCGTGAACAGCTCGGTGTTTGGCTTGATAAAAGCTCGACTCGGTTTATAAATGAAAAGTTCATGAACATAATTTTATAGCTCGAATTATAAACGAACTAAACGTGAACAAGCTAAAGTTCGGCTCGTTAACTCTTGAACAAACTCAATTAGAGGTTCGTAAACAAGTTCATGAACTAACTCGACAAATGTTCGTGAACTAGCTCGATCGTTATTGTTACATATCAAAAATAAGATTTTATAGAACTTAAAATAAAGTATTCATGTATAAAATTAAACTAATACAATATAAATAAGTTCTTTAAATTAATAATTATATTGGCAACGTTGTTCGCGGACAAAATAAACGATTTCGTTCAAAAAAAATTAACAAACCGTTCACGAACAAAATAAGTAGTTGTTGACAAACAAACGAATACTTAGATAACGAACACAAACAAAATTTTGAGCTCGAATTGAAGCTCGGCTCATATTCCTTTAAAAATTAAAAATTAAAAATTAAAAATTGACTCAGCTCGTATGCAGCCGACTGCAAAAAGGTAGAAAATGAAACCTAGTTCTGACGTCCTGAGTGCTCTCAACGGTTTCATTTTTCCTCAAAGCCAAAGTGGATGGTTCAAGATGTGGTTCCGCCATTTTTATTATGCTCTCACACTGTTCTGCACTTGCAAAATGAGGGAAATATAGAGCACGAGGTTTCCAGCTCAGTACCTGCAAATTAACCCTTTCTTAATTTTAATCTCCACTCCATTACAATCAATTGAACACAAACCTAACATCCTTTTCCCCCAAAAATCAAACAAAAATTCAAACCTGAAAAGGGATCAAAGTAATCGAATCATCTCCGGTTCTTCCAGGAGGCAACAGATTAAACTCAGTTAATACCTCCTCTTTCACCGATTGAAGCTTTCTTCCTCTTGCTATCTGACTAACTACTGCAACATCCTGTAATCGAGCTGATTAATTGCGTTTCTTCAAATTTCTGAGACAAAAAATTCAAAAATAAAGATAGAAAAAAAAAAGCATACAAGGAAAATGAAATTGGAGACGAGAAGACCGGCGAGGAAGAAAACACCGCAAGAGAAAACTAGCGCCGGCAATCTGACCTTTGACTTGAAGAGCCATTTTCCTTGACTGGCTTTGAGTTTCATCGATATTGGTCGCTCAAAAAACAAAAACAAACGCTCCAATTCCGCTTTCTACTCCTTTTCCCGTTGTTGTTTTCTTTTTGGTGAGGTGGTGGAATTGTCAGAAGTCTTGTTTTGGTAAGGGAATTAGGAGACATGGGCGGGAATTAAATTGAGAAAAAAGAAAAAAAGTATCTGTGAATTTAATGTATTACTTGAAATGTGGATTTGGTCATAATTGAACAAGGACAAGAATATCCGGGACTGAGACACAAGACAGGGCGTAATTAGCTGCCATGGCCACCTCTACTCATTTCTGCTCTTACCAATTCAATTTTGTTGCCTTATTTTCCCCCTAATTAGATTTCTTTTGAAATTAAATAAGCATTGGTACCTACATCTTTTTATTATCTGTTCTTTAGTCCACATGTAACTACAATTTTGTTTATAATAATAATATTTTCATTTCAATTCTACTACTGAAAGATTGCCCCTTTTTTTTATGTGTAACGCGTAAAAAAGGTCAAGTTTAGAATTAATAATAATTGAACAAACTAATTAGATAATCAGTGTGTAAAAAGAATTAAAAATCAAATATTCTTATCTCGGAAATAGATTGTGAGAGCCATATGAAGCTGACCCATAAATGAGAGCAGTAATATTTTTGAAAACTTAGGAAGGTTGAAAATGTAATTTTGTTAAATTGTTTCCTTAATTGTCAATTGTGTACGTTAAAACATGAAATTGTGGGTGGGGGCTATCAAAATCTGGAAGAATCTATGTATCTAATTAATTACATTATGTTTTCTATTTATTCACAAATTCATTTTCTGGTACCTAATTTATTTATTAGTTATATGGTTTATGAAAATATGTTAAAAATTCATATATATACATGTACATATGTACATACACGTATATATATTATCTTTTATTTGAAACATGTTATTTTCTTCTTATGCTGTAAAAGAAAAGGAGGCTTTACAAACTTGATATTTGTCTTTTTCTATTATTTTTTCAAAAAATATAGTGTACTTGATTATTAAATAGGAAAATTTTGTTTTTAATAAAGTTACGAAAACAAAGTTGTCATGTTGAAATTTATTCAATAAATAAAGAGAAAAAGGAGAAAGGTATATAATTGTTTTAAAAAATCCATTCAAATTTTCCTTTGCACATTAAAAGTAGACTTGTTGTGCTGGGCCTCGACTGGTCCTAGTTCGATCCCATGGGTCGGGTTTGGATACCAATTTTTTTACTAAGTCCGGTTCAAGTCCGAATCAGAAAAATTCCTAAGTTTTATGAATTAGGTTTGATCTTTGTATAAATACTCAAGCTCGGTTCGAAATTGGCCCGACAACTCTTAATAAACATTATCTAGTATATTTTATGTGTAGGTTTGACAAACGGCTTATTAATAGATTTTTTATATTTTTTTTAGGAATGGACTTACATTTATACAGTATGTAATAAACGTAAATATGTAGTTTTTAGTATTTACTATTTAGCATTACTTATTCATGTGTGAAGCATATAATTAGATTAATTGGCACATCAGTGACCATTTTTCCAGTGATCTCAGCACTTCCCCTCAGTTGTCTTCATTGTCTAAAGATGTAGGTTGCTTCTTCGTGTTTCTAACTTTCATGGCTTTTCATTTCTATTTACTAATTTTTTTGCTTTCTCCTTGAACGTGGAATAATAAAGCTTGACCTGAGCCCGGAATACTAAAATTCAGGCAGGGCCAGGCTTGGCTTGATAAATAAAATAGGAAGCGTTGTCGAGCCTTGGCCCGCCCGATGAACATCTAATTAAAAGGGAAATACATCTTTCTTATTCAATTAGGACAATATCTTCCTATAATATTGTGGTCTTTGTTATGAGTGAGGCAATTGCTGTCCCTTCTAATGCCTGCTTCTTCAATTAATTCATTATTAGTGGAACACCAAATCATTTTACGTGAAAAATGTACCGTTAGATACAATACAAACAAGAAATATTTCTCAATGACGAGGAATCCAGTACTTTTCAGTATATTATATTGTTAGAGAAGACAATAATTGAACTAATTACTCAAGTAATGGATTCAAAATTAAAACTCAATAATTAAAATTAGTGCATGCATTCCAATTTCTTACAATTATTCAACGGACTCAAAAACAATCAATTGGTTTTATGAGTTTGACTAGAGAAGACAACTACATGTTCTTGCCTCCCATCATTATATTCTTTTCCTTGATATTAACCCATGTGAAACTATAGTGAATTGAGCATCCAATAAAAATAAATAATAATTGTTTTCAAAGTTAAAATAGAAATAAAGGCTTTAATTCAAATTATCAACTCTTTTGAAAGCCTAAATGGTAAACCCTAAACATCAATGATGTTGCGGAGCTAAAAATTTTTAACTCTTTAACTTTGTAAAATTCTTTTGGGACGCTCTAATACTTTATTTCCTTGATTTTATTCAATTATATTCTTATATTCAAGTTAATTTCGGCGAGTTAAAGTACATAAACTATAATATTCGAAGTTTCTTAAATTGTTATGGTAAAAAAAATTCTTGATTTCTTTGAAAGCATTAACCTTTTTCCCTTCTTCACTAATTTTTTTTGTGTGTGTAATCAGAGCTGGATGGTATTTTATACGTGGGGATGGCTTGCAGCTTATCAAATTGAGCTCATTGAATTATTATTTTTGTGTAAAAAAATGACCTCCAAAGATGAATTTCTTTGAAGCATTAATAGAACACAGTAGAAGCCATGTAGAGTATTGCAAGCTGAATGGGGAAGTCCGAGGTAAAATGAGCTCATTGATTCATATTCCTACTAGTACTAGGCCAAGCAAACTACATCCGAGGTACGGATCATTAAAATACCATCCAGCTCTGAAACACAACCCATTTTCTAATCTCTCTTTGAAGGTTCTCAATAATTAGAAAAATGGGGGTAAAGGTAGGATCCTAAGGTCCTTTTTAGACAAATATGATAAAAAAAAAAACCTACTTATCTCTAATTTACTGTGGAATATAACAATATACTTAAACGACATATCAAACATTCATTAAATAAGTAACCAAACTCATACTCACATATTATCAACACTTCAGCATAGTCCAACTTTCTTGTTAAAAGAAGTTTCCTGAATCAACATAGCAGAACCAGCTAACAAGAATCTCCTGCGTGATCTATCAAGCAAAGTAACAGTGACTTTGTTGCGGCCACTATCTCTCTGGGCTTGTATTCCTGACACAATAGATTCAGTGTCTTGACCACCTACGTACGAAACTGAGCAAAATCAGACAGAAATAGGAAAACTATAAATTTCTAACTAACTCCCAAACATTTTTAGGATTCTTTATTGGGATAATCCATCGTTATAAACAAATATGAACGAACAAACTAGCTCGTAAAATGAGAGTACGAATAAAGTAGGCAGCCAATGCACTTTCAGTGAATGCAATTCCTTTCTGTAGTTATTAACAACTCTGACTAAAACGCATCCACCGCAAAAAAGAACGAGAGACATCAATTAAACTACTCAGTTATGTATTTAACAACAAAAAAAATGGAAACTCATTATCACCTGGGCATTGAACAATTCGATTTCGATTTTTACAAGTTGAGCCACATCTTCCACGGTTACTTCACTTTTCGCATAACTGAAACTGCAGAACCAAATTACAACAACATCAAAAAGATTCAGCACCATACCCCAACTCCATCAGCACTTTACTGCAGAGAGCAGTTGGGCAATATCGCAAATGCAAGATATATCTAACAATTAAAAAAAATTAAAATTCTTATGAACAGAAGAGCTTCAGGTCATCCTCCATTTCATGATCATGTAATTGTGCTCCATCAAGCACGAGCATGTCTTCCATCCTTAATGTTCGAGGAACTAATTACACTTTGAAATATCAAATCAATTACAACTAGAGCATTTTATCACCGATATCTTCATTGACTTCAAGGAGTAAAACATGCCACTTTCTACGATTGTAGAGCCGCTATAATGGGAAGGAAAATTTTTTCTCTTTGTTGTTCTGTATTTAAGAAATTGACAAAAAAAACACATGGAAATGATTACATGATGCAAGATTCAAGAAACTCACCTTTCTCCCATGCCTCAGAATAACTTCAAGAACATGTGATATACATAAACCGGCAAGAAGGTATGCTCTTTGTATTAAACTTGCTAATATATAATAAACATGATTCCCCAGAAACATCACGTGTTGAATCTTTGTAGATCAAGTTAACAGCATTAACTGAGATTTCACATCTGCCAAATTCTACACAGGATCCAGAAGGATAGTTTCACATGAAACCGCCAGCATTCCCATATCATCTAAAAAATTCAACACTGACCAAAAATTCTTAGCTTATTTTTAAATCTTGGGAATAAATAATTTCACCATCTTGCACATGAGGATTATACAGAGACCAACCTCCTCAGCGCACCAAATGGCTCTCCAAGTAAATAAGTTTGTTGCCCAAATAATCCAAAATGCTTCTCAATCCAGATGTCTAAGAGTCCTTGAAAGAAAGTAAAGAAAGTTGCTACCACAATTGGTTTGATCATTAATTTGCATAACACTAGGACTAACATATCTTTTCGGCATCATAAACAAGGCACCTAAATAGGGCAGGGAGATACCATAAGATAGCGCCTAAACAAGTTTCTTGCACCAATGGAGAAACCTAAACAGTTGGCCTTCAACAATATGCCTGTATGTTCTTTTCCTTCTTTTAATGTCTTCAAGATCTAACGCTCTGTATGCAAGAGCCAGTAAGTACATAGCAGGATGGAGCCTCCTGTGAACATATGATGAAGAAACATCTTCAGAGAAATATAAAAATATTTATGTACAACAAACAGCAATATGGCTACCTAGGTTACGTCAACAGTACAAGGAATTAGAATAAATAGTAATGTGTTGATGCATACGCATCCACTTTGTGCACAATTTGGTTCTTTAGTAACTAAAAACCAGTACCAGCACAAAAAAAACAATTATGGATCCTTGTTGATAGCTAAGGCCAATGATTAAACTTGAATATGTACAACTTAGTGAATTAGGTCTTGCCACTGATAGATAATAGTATGATAATCATTTTCTATGTGATACTTGTTATACTACAGCTGCATCTGACATAATTTTTTCCATCTTTCTGAATCTGGCACATACTGTAGCTTAACAAGTTCTACACGAAACAAAACAAAACGAAAATAAATTAGATTTTCTGAAGTTTATTTTTATACAACAATAGAATTATACAGACATATTCCCTTTTTTATTCTTTTTCATCATTAAATTTTCATTCTTGAATTTGAAAAAATGAATGTGTCACCCGCTTACTTGTCAAACTGCTCGCTTCTATCAAATACATCCCAATGCCTTTGAGATGGGATTGTTCTACTTTTCTTATCTCTACCAAATGTTTCAACATACCAACCACCTGTATCATGCAGGTCACAACGAGGCTCAAACAACCAATATCTGTAGAGATGTGGAATTACTATCAGTCTCCATTATATAAGAAATACCATCCAGGATGCAAAATATTTAGAATAATGCACAAAAGTTTTTAACTATTATTTTGTTAAAGAGCAGCACCAGGCATGATAATTTCAGTTAACAAATCAATGGTGTAGTCCAGGATCTTAATACTGAAAACTAATAGTTAATAAAAACCTAAAAATCAATCGATGACATGTAAATATAATACATACAGACATTGACACAAAAAGGCAAGGCAATAGTATTTAACATGTCAATACCATCGTAAACAAAAAATTTAACAAAAAATTTAGGCCAAATGCATTAACACCCCCTTCAACTTGGTGACAAAAGCCTAATGTTACCCTAAACTTTCAAAAGTTCCAATCAACCCTTTCAACCTGGCAAAAGTGAGCCACTTAAGCAACTCCAATGGTTCCCTATTTTGGGCATTTGAATATGGGGAATGGTCAAGTCCAACAATTCCCCATATAGTATATCTCCAAAATGGGGTTTCCTATATATGGGGAACCCCATTTTGGAGATATACTATTATATTAATGTTTTTTTAGTTTTGATTTAATTTTATGTGTTTAATATTTTTTTGGTTATTGGGAATAGATTTGATGTAAAGAAATTAATATAATAATAACAAAATATTATTACTTTGTTGGAATCTGAAATGGGGAATGGAAAATGAGGAAGATGGTTGGAACAAAAACATTGTAGATCTTGCAAAATGGGGTTTGCGGAATGGAAAATGAGGAAAATGGTTGGACTTGCTCTTAGCCCCCCCCTCAATGCCACGTGTCAAAATCTGATTGGTTTGACTTTTAAAAGATGCAATTTTTTTATTTTTCTCTCTCCAACCAAAAGTTGATACTGGTGCATTTTCGCCAAGTTGAGAGGCTTGATTGGAACTTCTGAAAGTTGGGTGCCGCGGTATCAGGCTTTTGTTGCCAAGTTGAGGGGGTTGTTAATATATTTGGCCAAAAATTTAAATCACGAAATCAAAAACCAATGAAAAGAGGTCTATGATCCTCTATCATGAATATCCAAAATCATTAACATGTTAGTCCAATATATTTAATGGCTTTTGCTTACCTGCTTGGTGGTAGTTGAGCTTTACTACACCTACATTCACAAAATGAAACTTTGTCTCCTACGGCATACCAGTGCAGATGTTTTACCTGAAATTTTTTAAACAAAATTATAGATTGAAAGAATACAATGCTAAATGCCAAAAACACACTCAAATATAGTCATGAGCTATTATTGCTTATGAACATAATGACTTCAAGAAACAGCAGCAAGGGCTGATATTTTCTCTATAACCTCCTGGAATATATCAAATGGTAAGGTTTTTGAAGTTCAAACATTTGAAAAATTATCCTAGGAGACAAGGAATTAGACAAGGTTAGAGGACAGATACATACCAGAAGTGTTCTATGTTTCATTAGGACATGTGTTTTAGTTCCACTCCAATCATAGACAAAGCATGAACTCTCTTCTGGACTGTTTCCCAGTCCCATTATGGTTCCTAATGGAATCTTAAGGCTCAAAGCACCACCCATATTCCAACCCTTGGAAATATCTCTTCTGATATTTGTGGAGTCTTCTTCAGAATGAAGAAAAACCTGTATTTGATCTTGAACATTCTTGTTTCGCAATCCATCATATTGGCTTCTTGGAGCAACTCTAGTTGCAACAGCAACTAACTTGCCGTTTATATGCAACTCCAAATCTTTATATGCATCTGAAGCGTAACTTAAATCCTTCGCATGCATCGGAGAAAATTCAGAGTCATTTACTTCATTCAAATCCTTGACAATGTGTGAATTTGCACTAGATTGACAGATGTCAAAACCAATGGATGTAGAAGAATTTAATTGTTTGTTGCTAGCAGAATATAGTTCTGGAAAATCATCCGTAAGGCAGACCATTCCAAAAACATCACGCCCTGAAACCAAGTGTAGAACCTCAGGAGTCTCATAGACAGACCTCTCCTCTGCCTCAAACCTATCAGGAAGTAGATCCATAGACTCAATTATAGGGCCATAGTAAGCTGCATGAATAGCTGAATAAAAATCAGCTTCAAGCTCGTCAAAATAACCAGTTCCAACAGCCACTTTCTTCTGTAACAAAATGTCATTTATAGCCATTCTATACCACTTCAACCATTCAACAACTTCCATCTCTCTACTTGTAGTCATTTGAGATTCATATGCATACAATTTTGAACTTTTTCTAGAATGTTTCTGCATGACTTTTCTCTGAGACATTAGATACTTATCATAGTGAGCTCTCCTCTCTGAATCTGAAAGTATCTGCAGTTCATAACTACACATAGTAAGCACAAAATGATCACCAATAACATCACTAAGAGGATATGGATATTGTAGCCTATAACACGCATTCCAAAACCCTCTCCTAAACTGAATATAGTTATGCTGGGCAAGAATTGAGTACGACTTGTTCGAAGCAAAGCCCTTGTCATGATTTATATAGTTTTAGGCATCATCAAATGGAACACATCTGAGTGTTTTCTGTTCACAATTGAATTTAGGTTCATCAGTCAACGAATGTCAGTTTTGTATAATATCTGCATTAGCCTACAATTCAACTCTACTAAACTAAAGATCTCAGATTACATAGTACATGATGAATGATGATCTATGGCAATTAACGACTGAAAATTCAATTTATATAAGGAGTACCTCATAAGCAGCGAGGATTTGAATGAAACGTTGAGAAGCGGATGAATCGTTGTTGGAATCAGCGAGGTCCGGGTGAGTTTGTTTGGCTAATTTCCGAAAGGAAGCTTTGATTTCAGCAAATGAGCTGGTCTCCGGAATTCCTAAGATATCATATGCGCTGCTACCGGAGAACTCGAGGCGGGAAGGGTCGGTGGCGGTACTGAACCACTGAGCTGGATGGGTGGAATTCCAGTAAAAGAAGATATAGTTGTTGTGAGCTGGATGGGTGGAATTCGAGTAAAAGAAGATATAGTTGTTTTTATTGCAGTGAATCAAACGAATAGAGACCATGGATATAACCATTTTTGTTCTTGTTTCTTTGGCTCTTGCTCTGATTTTGAAACCGTTATGGAGGAGATGCTAAAGGCATTTTCGCCAGCGGCCAGTTTGGAGAATTGATAAAGTAACCTTTCATTGCGTAGACTTTGAAAACTGTCGCGCCCATAGCTGGCCACGACATTTTTCTATATGGTGATAAACATGGCTAGCCACGACATATATTTGGTCATATGATGTGGTACTTAGACCCGGTGATTCAACAGTTCCACCTCAAAAACTCCTTATCTCAACTTTAAAAAACTGTATCATATAATTTCGGCATTAGGTCTCAATCATATTATAAAGAAGAAATCATATAATAAAGAAGAGAGTGAGAGTCACTTGCTATTACATGTGATTTTTGATAACATAAACTAATAATAAATTGACATGTGTTATTAAATATTAAAAAAATTTAAATTTTATCATTCATGTTTTCATCTTCTTCTTTTCATTTTCTTCTTCAACTTAATCACAATCACCTCGTTGAAATTCAATCAACGGCTAACCTAGCCGCAACAATTGCATAGTAATACTGAATTGATGGATAATTTTGAAAATAATATTGAATTTAAGAATAATTTTGGAAACAATTGAAAGAAATGAATTCAAGCCTTTACAGGCATCAATTTCGATTTCTCAGCTTATTCCTCCGATTTGAAATCGATTCTAAGAATTTCTAAAGTTCAATTGAATTACTTATCTGTTGTCTCGGATCTCGGCCAGGTATTTGACTAATCTTCTAGTTAGCTTTGATGTATTTTCCTGTATCGATCAGTCGTCTTCAGTTATGGTCTTCAATAACTTCTATTGCATTTAATTTTGTTATTGTTCGTTTCGTGGTGAGAAAAACCAAAAATATTGGTTGCCGTATGAACAAATATTCAATCAATTTAATGTAATATTGATTAATTGGTTAATGTGAATTGTAAATCAATTTTGTTTTCATTCCAAAGATTGTTTTGAAATCCATGAGCTAGCACATCTGATGGGCTTCAACGCATTATGAACTAGGTCGAAATCAATAAAGACATATTCGATTAGAAGAGCTCCAGCCAGTTGAAGACAACTCATTTAAGTTAAAAACTCCTTATAAGGATGATTTAAGGAATGAGAATCGCCCTGACTTACTTCTAACTTTTATCTTACTTTTTATTTTTAAGTTAAGAAAAATAATAAGAAACATTTCATTATCTAGTTTATAAGTCAAAATCTTTTTTTAAAAATCTTTTAAGATATAACTTGAAAAAGAATAATTTCTAAGAAACAACCTCAAGAAGATGAATATAGTCAACAAATGCGCACATTTTTCAACCAGTGTCGCCTCAACTGCCACATCAAATCGAGGTAATGATACAATGTATATTTTCAAAATCAAGGTAGCTAAGAAATCATTCTTAAAGTTCAAGAAGCACGGGATTTTTAGTGTCAAATTAAGGTACCTTATGATGCATTGAGTCTTGAACTTAAGAAACAATTAAATTTATATACATAGATGTACATTTGTTTCTTATTATTTCTAAAACAGTTTAAAAGTGTGTTTGTAAACAATTTTTAGTTCTATTTCGGTAACTTTTATGAACATTAATATCAATTTTGTCACAAACTACACATTAGAAAATTCAAATTATTTTTCTAACATATAATTAATTTTTGTATATGAATAAGACGTTTCTAGTACACAATACAGCTCCAAAAATGTCAACTTTTATCCCAATTTATTTTCCTTATAATTGGTAAAAACTAAAAAGTAAAGAAAATTAGTGTAACGCTCAAATTGATTGTAGATTACCCTAAATCTTTAAATGTGCAATGTCATATGATTCTTATCATTGTATCATGATCTATTCTGACATGTATATAAATTTTGGATGGCCGAATTAAATAAATTATACAGAAATTAACTTGTTACAAAAATATACACCAATATGAGTCAGGTTAAAATGTGCAGATCCGATTTCCAGAGTGTAAAACACGTGTTACATGTAGGGTCATATTTAGAGGAATTGTATGGAACAAAACAAACAATCTAATAAGTCGCCACGTAATAATCACAATCAAAATTATCAGTGTCTGTATATATCCAACACATGCATTGCTGTTTCTAATTGTGATTCATATAAAAATTTCATCATTTTAGAAAGTAACAAAACAATATAAAGAGATTTATTTCTTGGTCATAGTGAGCACTTTTTCTTATACATAAGAGCACTTTGCTTTTTTTTCCCAATGAACGGAAAAGCGGTGTGTCCAATACAATGAAAAGGATGAAAACCCATTGTCTTCTCTTGTGCTTAAAGAAAATAATAAGCTGACGAGGATGATGATTAAACGTAGCAAAACAATGTCAAGCCACCATCATTAATCATGCATTTACTTTTTTTTCTAAACTAAATCTATGTTCATATTTTTTATTTTCTATATTCAATAAATAGACTTGTGTTTATTTTCACGACAGAGAGCTGAAAACATAAACAATGAACGAAAAAAATAGAAAGAAAATTAACGCATCCAATTATGAATCGGAAAATAAAGAAGAAATGAGGACATGATAAGTTTTTCACATTACTTGTTTTTTTAGAAAATGGATTGCATTGAATCGCTATTTTTTTTATTTGCCACATTTTCAAATAAAATTTAGGTTTTACAAATTTTTACTTTCGCAAAACTCAATAATAAGAATTTTTTTCTTCCTTTTACATGAAAAGGATAAATATTTTTTCCTTTTCCTATTTTTCAAATTAACTTTGCAACCCTTATAACTTCTCTCTTATTTACTTTGAATTTTGCAACTTCGAACGTCTATATCTCACAAACCGTTAGATTTTTTTGACTTGACGCTTTGAAATATTTTGATCGGCTTAATTTTGATCGTCTTAATTTTATCTTTAAAATGAAATACACTTTGATTTTTTCGAAAAATAAAATAATGTTTCGCAATCTTATACAGTGTATAGTTGTGGTATAATGTATTTGTTTACTATTTTTTCATGAAGGCGTTACGCATGGTATAAAGTTGTATAATGAATTTATATAAATTTTTTTCTCCTTTATGTTCATGTACTGATTTCTCCATAAAATTATAGCATGAAGATCTTAAGCCTAATATAAAAGTTCTTATACATGATATAATAGTGGTTATGTTTACAACAAAACTCACTTTATAGTAAAAAAATAATTTATCGTAATCCTATACATAGTATAATAGTTGTATAATACTTGTTTTTACTTTCATGAAGGTGTTATATATCATATAAGAGTGGTATAATGTATTCTATATAGTCTTTTTTAAAATACATTATACCACACTTCTACATTGTATAAATACTTCATGAAAAATTATTATTTTTATTATACAGCTATTATACTATGTATAAGATTGAGATAAATTTTTTATTTTTACTAATAATTTATAGTGTATGTCATTTTAAAGATAAAATTAAGATGAACAAAATATTTCAAAGCGTGGATTAAAAAAAATTAATGGTTTATGAGATATGAAGGTTTGAAATTGCGAAGTTCAAATTAAATAAAAAAGAGAAAATGGTTACAAGGAAAAAAGGTAAAAGGAAAAAAAAGAATATAATAAAATTCCAGAGTGAATATTAATTTTTTATTATTATAAAAACAATAAAATCTAACTTTTTTTTTGTATATGATTAAATTACCTATATTGAATGAGAAAAAAATGAGGAAAACAAGAAGGCGGCTTAATACTCCAAACAACTATTAACTCATCCAAAAGGATCTCGCGAAAGTGCGATATAATTATTATTTAGTTTAAATAAATAAACATGAGGTATGTTTAGGAAAAAAATCTTCCATCCTCAATTCCATGTCTCCTTCCCTGTTTCCTATTTAAACATTGTTAAATGTTAATTTTTATTATATTTTAATAATTATCAATTTCTTTCTCCTGTTTTTTTAATTTTTTTCCTATAAAAATTAACACTTTGCTGATATTATAAATATGAGATAAGGGATTGGGGACAGAGGATTTTTTTCCGCATATTTGTATTGCTTGGCTTTACCATCGGAACTGATAGAAAGAAAGTAATAGTATTTAATGTTCGACAAATATTTATTTTCACATACTTATCACTTAAGGGTGAACATAAAAAAGCTTAACAATTGATAGAGACAATACTGAAAATAAAAACATTATAAATGTACAAATTTGACTATTGTGTTCACTAAATGACATTTTTGATAGAGCAGTTTTCAGAAAAAAATATCCTCTATCTTCAATTACCTGTCCTTATCCTTATCCTCCATTTAAAACTTGACAAGTATCAATTTTTATGGAATAAAAAAAAACAGGAGAGAGAAATTAATATCTATTAAAATATAATAAAAATTGACACTTGACAATTTTTAAGTGAGGGATAGGGAAATAGAGGATTTTTTTCCGTATATTTGTATTGCTTGGCTTTACCACCGGAATTGATAGAAAGAAAGTAATAGTATTTAATGTTCGACAAATATTTATTTTCACATACTTATGAAAACATAAAAAAACTTAACAATTGACAGAAACAATACTGAAAATAAAAACATTATAAATGTACAAATTTGACTATTGTGTTCACTATATGACATTTTTGATAGAGCAGTTTTCATGCTAGCTAGCTACACCTGCATTTCTTTAAAGAACCAGCTATGCAGTCCTTGATTTTCAGCACATATAAAGTTATGTTTAAATTTAAAAAATGCACAAATTAGTTAAAAAATAATGAATGAGTAGCAAGTCTTTTGATGTCAATAATTCAGAATGGAACCAAAAATAGTTATGATTTTATGACTTTGTTGCTTTCATAAAAAATGGTGAGATCAGTGGAGACTATGGGTGTGATGTTGACTCTTCAAGTGGCCCTTACTGCCTGTTTGGGTATGTTTTTATTGGTAGTAAAATAATGGAAAATACAAGGGGTTTTTAAGTAAATGTATGTGATATAATATATAAATTTCATATAAAATTTTATTGAATTATAAAAAAATTTTTTTCGAATTTCAATTTTACATCATTATGTAAAATTTATTTCAAATTTTCTTTTTTACATTCTGGATATATAATCGGTATATATCAGGTGTATAACAGATATGTTAAAATAGTTTAGGTAAACATAACGGATGCGTTAAATCAGGTATATAACATGTATATAATAGATTTATATAGCAGACATATAACAGAAATACAACACATTTACATATAATAGATATATAACATGTATATATACAGAACGTAAAAATGTAAAATCAAAACATAAGAACGTAAAAATGTAAAATCAGAACATAAAAAATATAAAAAACTAAATAAATTCATAAGAATATATTTTTGTAAATAATAAATCAAAACAAGAACAAAATCGACAATTTCTCAAAATATAATGGATTAAGAAACTACTATATATCAGTTCCGACAGTTGATTATACAAAAAAATTTTAAATCAATACCACTCATTAAAAAATTAGTTTGAGAAAACTACTGTTCATATATTATTAAATTACATATAAGAGTTTATTATAATTATGTATAAGGTTTAGACATAATTATGTAAATTTTTCTTTCCATTTTTGTTTAGTTGACCAAAAAATTTTAAACAAAAAAAAATCATTTATGATAGTAGATAGGATATTGAAATGATGTCGTAATCATACATAGTTCAAGTATGGCCCGAGGATGAAACTCTTTAATGTAGGCTGGACAAAGTGTGACTGTGGAGTAGTCGGGTTTGGAAAATGATTTTTCAAATTGTATTCGGCTCGGTTAGATTCTAGTGAAAGTCGCAAGATATATGGGATGAGTTTGAGATTAGTCTCAAATCTCATTAGGCAACTTGACCTGCATTATTTTTATATAAAATGATTATATATAATAAATAACTTATTTGGAAATGCAAATATAACTATCAAAAAAATGTTTCGTTAAATATGTATTTTGATATATATATTATATACATATATATATATATTATAATTTTTTTTAATATAGATATATAACATAATTTTTTTAATTGTTAAAATTATTGTATATTTTTTTATGGTAAGCTTGAACCTCAACCAAATCCAAACCAGTCCAGAACATGAACAGATCTATTCTTGTATAGTTAAAATTCTGAACGGTCATATTTTAAATAATACGTGAGGCAAATTAACGGCCACATCATGTTCCTGAAAAAAAAATATCAACGGCCACACACACCCTTCTCGTTTCAAGTTTCTTGAAAAACACTTTTTTTCTTTAACTTTATCCACATATAATACTACAAAAATCGCATAGTAATACTTACTTAGTAAGAGAGTTCCATTTCTCGAAATCCTCAATCTTTGGACCACAAGTCATTTCGAATGTCTAAATCGACAACAATAATCATAATTTCCTAACGCAATTAAATTTGCATTATATAATTTCTGAATAGGAAGATTAATTATTGTTAATATTTGGAAGAACTCCATCCTGCTTGCATTAATTAGTCCATTGAATGACAAGTTTGCTTACATCAGAAGAAAAAATACATAGTAAAAGTATATTAATTATATGGTGTTACGTGTTCATTCTAGATTATGATTTGGAAAAAAAAAATATTATATTAGTTGAGGAGACAAGATTTCGACTCACTTCCCCGAATTGTGCAAATTAATAGCAAACACAAAGATGAGTTTCGAGCAGCTAGCCAGTAATTCCACCCTCCTTACCACTCAATTCTATTCAGGGTTGAAAAGGTGATCGGGAATCTCCAAATTCAATTATGATTTGTTTAGACAAGGATGGAGATTCCCCAATAAAAATTCACACGCGTAAGGTTTTGAGAATTTTTTGTACTCGAAATCTTAATGGATATGAAAATGTGAGGTAAATTTCCCAATTCGATAAATCCCCGATACCATTAGATCTCAGCTGAAAAATCTCCAAATATTCCCCGAACTATTGTTAAAACCCAATAATATTTTCTGTATTTTATAAAAAAATTACAGTTTATATTATATGACATATGAATATGAGCCTATACCAAGTTCTTTTTTATAATTTTACTAACCTTGTAACCCTAAAGGTTATATATATAAATGAAAGAACAATGTGGAATTGAACTAAATATTGTTGATTTTGATTTTTTATTTATATTCTCATTTTGAATGTTGAACATTACATCTCAAGGTTTATGTTCATTTTCTTAGGATTTATTATGTAATGTGATCGATTTTTTAAATTTTATATTAAGAGTTCAAATTTATTTAGTATTAAACTTTGAAACGATTTGATCGTTTAAAATTTTTTTATGAAATTTCGAAAATATTTACATATCATTTATTTTAGTGGGGAAATTAGGAATCCCGATACCATGAAAGAAAAATAAATATTAAGATAAGGAATGCATTTTCCCGCCTCATAAAATTCCGTTTACATCCCTAATCCAATATTACAAAAATGAAAAAAATTATAACTTATAAGCGAGTTTGATATAGTCCTTGTACTTTGAGAACATGAGGAAAAAGAGTCTAATCACGTAGGATTTAAAGCTTATATGGTAACGGTGGGCAGGAAATAGGAAGGTGCAGTAAAACTCAAATGATTAAGGGGTGCATGTCATGTGGCAGGTTAGAAAACTAAGTGGCAATCATCTTTTCCCAACTAATCCCACACAATTACAAATTTGTTTTCATATCTAATTCACCATTTTCAACATTATTTTTCCTATTTTTATACTTAACGTTACAGATAATCCCATTTGAAATTTATTCCTTTTCTATGTCTGAATTGTCGGGAACACTGCAATTGATTATTAGCCAGATTCATGTTACATCGAAACACGTGTTTAACCCTAACCCATGATCAATACTCTATAACTTTGTAGTAAAGATATGGGAAATCTAATCATCTACGTACACGTTGGCTTTTTTTTTATTCAGCAAAGTAAATTTTTTGATTTGTATATCCATCATGCATATTTGAGTTAACAAAACTACTATACATTAAGGTCTTACTTTCAAATGCTCATATACACGTTGGATTAAAGTAAATTACTTACAAAAAAAAATATAAATTGATTAAAGAAGTTCTTACAAATATGATTCTGAAATTGACTCATGAGACTAGTTAGGGGTGATTTAAAAGCATAATGTTTAGGGGCGGAATAACATATAAGAAATATAATATCAATATCCTGGCAAATAAAGCATGTACACTATGATTAGTTGATTCTAGACGTGATGGCATAATGAGATAACTAAAGAGGAAACCTTCAATTGTGTTTATTCGTAATGATCATCACAAGTATTAGCTGCAATTTGTAGTTTACAACTTGTTGATTGTTTGACTAAAATGGTTACATTCTATCTAGGATTAGAATAAGTCACATGTGGTTAAATCATGCAGTCGTGCCGTTAATCAGCTAAGGCATAGTTGTAGTATAAAGATCGTATAAGAGCAATGACTGAGTACTTTTGGTAGCTTTGCTGCAAGTTTAGCATCCCTCCTTGCGAAGGAGATGTCAACATATCTTTGAGTCTCATTTGAAGTAGATAAGGTTGCATATACTTGAGTGACTAACCTTTAATGAATAAATATGATAATTGGTATTTGGTATGAACATAAGGAGTTATGATAAATCCTTCATCCACAAAATCTTGAACTAGGTGACAATCTATCTCCACATGCTTGATTCAGTCATGTGAGATAGGATTTTTACCAATGGCAATTACTGCTTGATTATCACAAGAAAGTGGGATTGGAAGTGAGATGGGAATCCTGTAAATCCTTGATCAAGTAAGATATTCACTTCGGTTCACAATAGGCACTTGAAATACTCCTGTATTCTGCTTTAGCAAAAGATCTGTTGAAAGCTTGTTGGTTTATTAAGTTTTCCAGGATATTAGTGAGGATCCCAGAAATATGAAATGGCCTGAAATAGTCCTCTTTGTTGTTTCACAGGCTCCTCAATCCGAGTTATAGAACCATGTATTTGTAACTTGTTTTGGCTAAGTAAAACAAGTCAAATTGTATTGTCCCTTTTAGATACTTTAAAACATGAAGTCCAACTTGGTAGAGGTGAATGCAAGGATTTTGCATAAATTAGCTTCCCTGTTGAGTGCAGAATGACAAGCTCAATCTTGTAAAGCTAAGATAAAAAATTCCCCCCAATCTTATGTATTTCTCAGGATTAGTCATCAATGTTCCCTCACTGCCAAGCTTTATCCCATTTTCTATAGGATTTCTTGTTGTTTGACACTGAGATAAACCTATGTCAATAAGCAAATTTGCAATGTATTTGATTTATGAGTCTATGCAATTTTGACACCAAGAAAGTGCTTTACATCCCTCATGTCCTTGATGGTGTAAAGTGCGTGTGGAACCTCTTTCACTACTACCATCTAATGTAATAAAGACCCATGAGTATAATTCCATCTACATATATCAGTAGAGCAATGTGATCTTCTATATTGTTATGTTTAAAAAATAAGCAATGATCATTTTTTTATCTTTCAAAACCAAAATCAAGCAACTTATGACTTATCTCTTTGTGTCATTGCCTTCCTTCTTGCTTTAAGCCATAAAGAGACTTGACAAGCTTACAAAATTGACCATTTTTTACCTTATGGTGATGCCATGTACAACATATATTTGATGTATGTGACATTATCTTGCTACTGCAATGGAGAAAAGATGTCTCGGTGTTACAGTCTTTGAAACTGGAATTAAAAACTCAAAAAAGTCAACACCTTGTATCTGGTTAGAGCCCTCAACCACTAACCTAGCCTTGTATTTATCCACCTCACCACTTGGTTTGTACTTCACTCTATACACCACTTGGATGTTTTTACCCTCTTGCCTTTAACTAACTTTGTTAAGATCCATGTCTGATTGTCTTCTAATGCAATTAATTTTTACTGCATTGCTCTACTCCAATTTGAATTTAACACTGCTTCTTGATGGTTCTTTGGTTCTTTGATCTGCATGATTGTGGAGAAGAATGGTAAATGTGAATTCGGTGGTTCTTCTGTTGAAGCTAGAACATAATTTTGAAGCCATGTTGGTTGTTTTATTTGTATACCACTCCTTGTCACTACATGAATATTATTGTCTTGTATTTCTTTAGAAACCATTCTAGCTACATTATAAAAATACCTGTAAAAGGGAACACACTGTCAAAAAATTATACTTCTCTTGTGACCACCACTTTTTTTGTCTACAGGTCATAGATTTTGAATCCGTTCTGGCCAAGTGAAAAGCCAAGAAAGATGCTTTTGTATGCTCTTGGATCAAATTTCTTTGTTGTCGTTAGGATCTTGTGAAAACATAATGAACCAAACACATGGAATCTGTTATAGTTTGGCCCTTTTCTAATGAAAATCCCCATTTATGACTTTCATTTCGACAACTTTGTTGACAACACATTTATAATTGTTGTAACATGCATTATTGCTTCTCCCCAGAACTTTACTGATGTTTTTACCTAAAACATGATAAACCTTGCTTCCTCTAACAAATGTCTATGTTTTCTCTCTATAATGCCATTTTGTTGTGGTGTATATGCATGTTCTATGATGCATTATACCCCTCAATTTAAACATTTTAGCATGGTTTTGGTTAATAAATTTTGTACCATTATCACTTCTATTTTTTTGTACTTTTGCATCATATTAGTTTTCTGCCATAGCTAAAAACACATCAATACCGTTTGGTACTTCTAATTTTTATTTTAGCAGCACAATCCAAATAATTCTAATGTAATCATAAACTGCAGTCTGTAAAAATCTAGCTCTAATTAAAGAAGCTACTCCGTATGATCCCATATATCCAAATGTAACATCAGAAACTTCCTTGAAATTGAAATTTCACTTCAATTAAAACTGTGTTTATGTTATTTAACACACATGAAAATCTCACAAAATTGAGAATTACACTATATTACAATATAAAGATTGTGACTTAAACTGTTAAAAGATGCATGCCCCATCTTCAATTGCCATGGATCAATTGAGCTTACTGAATCTTCTGAATGGAAAGTTGTAAAAACTTTGCATCCTTTTAATAAGTCAATTATTTGTTTAATGAAAAAGGACTTATCCAATTAATAAAGACCATCTGTAAGTCATGTTATTGCCAAATGTTCCTTAATTTTTTTATCTTGCAAAAAAAAATGGTTAGCGCAAAATACTACTTCCATCTTGAGCTATAAAGCCAATTGTTCAATTGGCATCAAATTGTATTTGAACTTAGGTATATACACATCTTTCAACTCAATCATGCATCCTAGCAATACATTTCCTTTGTGTGTAATCAACTTCACAATTCCATTTGAAAAAATCACTTCATGCTTGTTTTCTACCTTTTTAAGATGATGAAAACCATTTTTAATTGAGCTCATATGTGAGCTATCACCACTATCCAAAATCTATGTCAAATTTGACTTATCATTCAAGTTATGAAATTCACCTGAATAACCTGCAAAAGCTGAAAAATATGTAGCAAGTGTTGTTTGAAGATGTGATTTTGCAACATTCTTCCCTTTAAGCATCTTCTAAGCTTCTTACATCATGAAGCTTAAGTTCTTATTATAATCTTTATTATGCACCAAGTTAGTACTAGATGAAGTATTAGCTTAATGTGCATGTGTTTGGTAAGTGGTGGTGTAATGTTGTTGTTGTGCCTGACCAACTCTTGGCCTAGTCCACCACCATAAATAACTTATGATCTCGACATTGATCTTTGGTATTTTAGTTTAATGATAATGATCATAAAACATATGATCTTTGTTAGTCTTTTCGAACCTTCCACCATTCTTATTCCCTTAGGAAAATTGACTACATCTTGACTGAAAAATGTTGTATGCACCGTTGTTTCCTTTTTGAATCCTCGCAATAAGATTTGATATCTCAAAATGCCTTTTAGATGTTGTTCACCTTGCTTTTCAACTTTGCTCAACATGGAGTAAACCTTATCTAGTGATGGTAATGGATCCATCAACAAGATTTTATTCTTAGTGTCCTCATAATGTTCATCTAATCCCATTAGAAACTTAAATACTTTATCCATATGTTATCATTTAAAGGCGTTACAATCACAATTCTTTTTAGCTCCACATTTACAAGTTGGAATTAGCCTCAATATTAATAGTTAATCCCAATATTTTTTCAATCTATTAAAATACTGGGAGAAGTTTCCTTGTTTAAAGTGACTGATTTCTTTCTTGATCTTGTAAAACATGGACCCATTGTAATCTTCAAATATGTGCTCAATTTCTTTCCACAACTCCAGAGCAGATGAGACATAAGTGAAGCCTTCAGCAAGCTCCTTTGAAATTATGTTTAAGATAAAAAAATAACCAAACAATGGTTCTTGATCCACTTTTAGTACTTTGCAAATCCTTCACTAGGAATTTCATCTTCTTCTTTGATGTAATTGAGTTTATCCTTTGCCGTGAGAGCTCTGATGATAGATTTTTCCAGACGAAATAATTGTCGCTTCCAGTCAAGATGATGTTGATGAGAATCAATCATGGATTGTCACTAACTCTGTCTTCTCTGTTTCGATCTGTCATTTCTTTCTGAAGCATAAGGATCCAAATTTTACTTGAATTCTACTTTGATTCTTATTATTCACCATTTCAATGGATGCTCTAATACCATGAGAAAATCAGAGAGAAAATTTTCAATTGTATTGATTCGTAATTAGCAATTACAAGTGTAACCTACAATTTATAGTTTACAACTTGCTGACTATTTGACTAAAACGGTTACAGGTTTGTTCAGAGCTAATTACTCTGCCAGATATTTCCAGCTAGGATTAGAATTAGTTACAAGTGATTTAACTCCTGCATTTGTGCAGTTAATTAGCTAAGGCATAGTTGGAGTATAAAAATGATATAGGAATAGTGACCGAGTACTTTTGGTAGCTCTGCTGCAAGTTTAACAGAAAATGACTAACAATACTTGAAGTATTATTTCCATTTAATTTCTCATATTAAACCCAAATAACAATTGCTTATTGGTAATATAAATTTAAAGAGTAGATGATAATGTAATTATTATGATTTTTTCAACTTGTTCGTCAATCCAATTCAATTATTATAAGTACTACATGAGTGAAATAAATATATACTAAACCAATTAAGTTAGATGCAACCGTAAATATGGTGAGAAGATTAGTGTACAAGTTATAAATAATATATATTCAATAAAAAAGTTATAAATTATAGAAACTATAAGGAAATACAGAATTCAAGAAGTGCATGTGAATGAGAGGGCCCACTATGAACAAAGATCTAAAATCTAATTATTTATTTTCCTCAGCAACCATCAAAATCACTATTTAAAAATCTCTGCTAGGTCTGTTTATGTGCTTTTTTTAGGATCGCGTCCAACATTTAAATTTTACCAATTATCATCTAAGTCTTGTTTAGATACTGGTTAATATCATTTAGATATTTATAAATTTTGACCTTCTGACTAGGATCTATCATTTTTTAAAACACTAATCAAAACAAAGGAAAATATGCTGTTCAAGTTAAGTATCAAACATATAAAATTTGCAAGTTTGTAGCAAATGTCTTAATAAATGTCATAAGATAAAATTTTTTGTTTAAAAAGATTTCACATTCGAGGTTTAAGTTTTTCTATGTATTTCTATAATCGCAAGTACACCGTCATTTTGATAGAAAAAACATCTATCCTCTATGAATAATAAACTCACAGTATGTATAACATA
>CATIWQ010404838.1:0-14397 GCA_949673415.1 Euphorbia schlechtendalii | reverse complement strand
TAGCATTAAGAGTAGGATCACTGAAACTATAATATATAGTTGTAAGGGGCACAAAGTAAATGATTTTACCTCAAGGCTCAGTTGTTCCCTTCTTCATTACTGCCTTAGGCTTTCATACAGAGTAAAACTGAAATTCCAAAGTCATATTAAAAGTCCACCAATGTTAAAAACACCACAACAACTACAACATTAAGCAGTAATGAAGTACAGCAATATATTCAAAACGGAGCCAGGCCAAATAGAGATTAAAAGTTAGAAAACTAACCTAATTGAGGGACACGAGAATATTATCAGTGGCTACTGAAAACTGAGAGGAAGTGAGCAACTGAGAAATAAGAGAATGAAAATGTTAAACAATCCAATTCGAAGAAAATAATTTTAAAGCAACTCACTATGGCATTTTATCAAACACTTTGAAGGAAAAACTCTACAATAAAACTAATTAAGACTAGCAATGCACTTCGAAGTAAAACTCTACAATAAAAATCTTAAGCTTTACTAATGTTTTCAAGAGAAATGAACAATATCCCTATCCAATCCAATAGCAAAAGTAGAGCTAACAAAAATGAAAGAAAAAAATGTATTGTACCTGTGCGAAATCAAAAGATAGAACTTCCTCAGATAAGTTGGAATATTCTTTGACGTCAACCTCTTCTAGAGTCAAATACACCTTTACTGATGAATGCAAGAGCAAAAAGGGTGACAATGGATAAGAAAGAGGAAACAGTGAGCAGAGGAGGATGAGAGAAAGAGGAAACATTGAGCAGAGGATGATGAGAGAGAGAAAATGATCATAAAAGAGAAGAAAAACTAACCTGAAAGTGGTTGTCATCATCGGAAATTAGAGCTCCATTTGATCTCTGCCAAAGAGGGAAAACGCGGCTGCAACGTAAATTAAAAGAGATAGGGTTTATTTCTCCTTTGTTTCCCGCTATATTACGGAGTATTGCGGACGGTTGTTATGTAACAATTGTCTGCAATAACCTTTGTATTACGGACGGTCATTAAGTAACGACCGTCCGTAATACTATTATAAGTATTGCGGAAGATTGTTACATAACAACCGTCCGCAATAACCTTTGTATTACGGACGATCGTTAATTAACGACCGTCCGTAATACTATTATAAGTATTGTGGATGGTTGTTACATAACAACCGTCCGCAATAACCCTTAATTATCTACTCCGTCATTCCATCCATACTTTTACAGACGGTTTCTAGTATAACCCTCGCAAATGGTACGTCCCAATAAGCCATTTTTACACTAGTGCCAAAACTTTACTTCATTATATTTTATTTTCCTCATTTTATCTTCCTTTTTGATTTCTAGAACTAACCCTTCCTTGTGAGATCAATATCTTTTAAAACTACATCGCAATTGTATACTTGCAGTTATCATCATTTTTCTATTTGATAAGAGGTACTGACAACACCTATATTTTTCGTGAACAAATTTTTGGCATCGTTAATATATAGCCAAATCCTGTGAACAAACTATTAAACTTATCAGTAGAAAAGTGGTGAACATCCATCAGGAATCACATGGAAAAATAGAGTGCTAATAGTCTTGTAGACAAGATGGCACTAATCCTAGCTGGGCTGATGGATTTTTCAGCTCAGCTCAATGTAATTATGTCATCTATTCGAACTTTAAATGTCATTGTAAATGTAGTGGCAAGTAATGAATAGTATTGACCCTACTTCGGAATAGCTGAGTAGTCTTAATACCACTTTGGTAACAGAGACTACGTAGTTCTATCTATAAGTTTGGCGAGGAGTAAGCCAAAATCAAGTCAAGCACAGACAAGCAGCTCAATGATCTTTCCAAAAAATTGGATGTCAATAAAGACTTATCTCACAGCATGTGCAAAATAATGGAGAAAATGTCAAAGCTAAAGCTTGTATTTGATAGGAAAGAGGATAATGTTGCAAAGAAAGTGGATAAAGCTTTCAAGAAGGAGGATAAATTTGTGCTTAACATGGATGCGCTGAGTGATAAGCTCGACTTAGCTTGTGCTCTTATAAAGTCACATATATAAGACGTAGTGAAGAACTCTTAGAAAGCTTTGATTAATGGTAGGTAAATTATTTGTAGACAGAATCCTACTAAGTTAGTCAACCCTAGCAAAGGCCTAATTATGCATAAGAAGCTTAATACCCTTGTAGACTGAATCAATGAGCTTCAGGAAAAAGTTCAGCGATTGGTGGATACCGGAGAGCATGATGTAAATGACATAGATTACATAGTTAAAACTATTAATCTCATGTGCTCAAGGATCGTTGAAATGGAAGATAAGTTCAAGATCGCATTATCACAGTCTATTTCAAAGGTCTATTACAGTGCTTTCAACAATTTTCCTACCAAGGATTTGATCAGATTGCTCATCTCATAAGGTGTCATCATCTACTATTACAAGAGCTTAACGAGCAAGAGGTTCTCTTAGTGCAAGGAAAGGAGCAGCTTGAGAATGAGATATCTCTAGCTATCATAGGAATGTAGGAGGATTTTCAACTTCAATCGACTTATTTAATGCCTACCTTAATCATTTTGTGATGGAGTAGATAATAAAGGTGGAGAAAGTAACTAAAGATGCTCGCAAAGCTGCTCAGCATCAGAGATCAAATATTTAACCAAGACCGTAATGCCCACTAGACCAATAACATCCAAGGAACTCACCAAGGGTGGATGCTCATGTTCTCAACCAGATCTCAGAGGGCGCGACCCCAAGCTACGTAGATAGCTCTTAAAATAGAATATCTTGTAATAGAGATAAAATGTAAAACTAAGTATCGGACACTACCTGTGTACTAACTAAGTTTATTTAATGAAAAGTTACAAGTTTCTATCAAAGTTAAGAGCTTTTTAACTTAGTATTATATTTAAGTTATTCTTGCATATTATGTTGTTGCAAAAATTAATTATGACTAACTTGAAAGGAGAAGTTGAGTAAGATAAAATCCCAAGTTAAAGAAAAGTTATCTAAGTATGGGGGAGATGATGTTGACTGAAGGAAATCCACTCAGCATGGGGGAGTCTATGTTAACTAAAGATTCCACTCAACATGGGGGAGTCTTACATCACTTATCAAGTATTCCTAAATCCATAAACATTTATTTAATTCATTTCTTCAACTACCTAGTTTGTTATAAGTTCCAAAATGGGGGAGATTGTTGAACCCAAGATTAATAGTACTTCACAGTACTTAGAGTTTTGGAAATAATAAACTTATTAGGATAGTGAAATTATTTAGGTACTAAGTAGACTCTTAATTAGGCAAGTTTTACCTGAGTGTGTTTTGAGGAAAATAACTCAGTTTTATTGAATCATAACTAAGTTATGGCTTAGAGAAGGAAAAGTTAGGTGGATGTGTACTTAATAGTTTATGCAATATAACTCAACTTGAGCTGAGCAGTATTTTTTAATAAAAGTTGAGTAACTTTTAGACACTTAGAATATTAGGAAACTTGTGAGTTTAAATGTTTCTGTGAAGACTAAATATTTCCTTTGATGATTTTCAAGTAAAAAGCACTGAAATAAAAATGAATATTCATGTAGCCCTCACAACTAAAAGGTGTCAGTACGAAATGTTGGAGAGACCTCACAAAGGTCCAAGATAAAAAGATATCTTCTAACATGCGTTGTTTTCCTAGTATCTCCATGCAACTCTACAACGTCAGCAAAGCAGCCAATTGTAGTCTTCCATGTTGCATCTTGCACGCTCCTCTATCAAACGGATTTGCTTGAATAAATAAGTTTTTGACGAATTAAAGATTAACAATTTAATCTCACATTTGAACGTTCGAAATCGTTGTCTCTAAATCATTCTCTGCATTTAAAAGATGGGAAGAGAAGAGATTTTGAAGAACAAGTCAAGATGAGAAGTTTGCAACGACTACTTCCAACTTCTACAACTATAAATAGAGACTAGAGCAGATGTTATATCTTGGTGAATTATGTTAGATTTCTTTAGAGTTGAATCTCTGCTTAAGCAATCTCAGCATTCAAAAATTCCATTTCAAGCAACCAAAAGCAAATAACTCAATTTTTAATCTGTTTGTTTAGAGAGAAATCATATATGCTTAGAATCTTAGCTAAGCAATTACATTGTAAAGGATTCAATGCTTTTTATAAGTTGAAATCCTCTGTTCTTAAATTCTCTAAATATTCTGAGTGAGCTAGTTTAGTAGGAATGAAAATGGGGTGGAGATTCCTTGAATTCGAGGAGGATCTGCCCCAATAGAGACGAGGAATCCCTGATAAGATTCCCCATGTGGTGGAGGTGGGAAATATTTCATCCCCGGATCCTTAATGGGGATGGGAAGTGCATTCCCCACCCTCGAAAATTCCCCGAACCCGACCCCGATAATGGCCAATGGGGAATTCCCAACATTCAGTAATTTATAATATTTTTTATGTTTAGAAACTGTTAACATGAATTATTTTTTAATAGTAATATTAGATATATGGGTTATGGGCTCATAGAAGAAGTGTTTTATCCTTAAATCATATTAATCACTTTCAATTTCATCTATGGAACAATATTTTTTTTGTTTTAGCACAATTTAGTGTTGAACTTGTTATTAATGTTTTAAGTATTTAAATTTATTTATTATTGAAATATTGAAACAAATTTGGTTTGATCTTTTATTTTTTCTTTTGAAGCTTTGATATGAATTTTTTTGTTATGTAGAACTTTGAAACGGGGAATTGGGGAATCCTCGATGGGAATGGGGAAAAAATTCCCAAAACCTTACTAGGGATGGGGATGATTTTTTCCCAAAACCTTAATGGGTATAGGGATGGAGAATGCATTCCCCGCCTCAATAAGCCCCACTTTCAACCCTACAGTTTAGGAGTAGTACCTAAACTGAGTATTAAGCGGTAGTTAGAAAGGAGGGTATTTTTTATAATCGTGTACCCACTGTAAAGGCTTCTCCGCCTATTGAGGGAAAGAAATCACTAGTGAATTAAAATTCGAAAAGGAATCTAGGGACTAGAGATAGGCTATAGGCCGAAGCAGGATAAAATCTCAAGTGTAATTATCTTTTATTTCCTTCACAGTGTTTTCACTCATACATCATCACTCATTTTATTATAACTGATTGAAAACCTTTCTGAGCTGAGTAAGATTACTTAGCATAGCTTAAAGGGAAAATAAGTCAGCGAAGCTAAGTAATTTACAGTTTTTAGATCAAAAAATGTCCTTAGTTTAAGTCACTTAGCACACATCTAAAAACAACTTGTTATTAATTTTTAAATCTCTAAAAAACGAGTAAATCTACATTCACCCCCCTCCCCCCTCTGCATGATTATTAAGGCTAAAGCAAACCAAACAGCCTATTGTATTATTAGTAACTATGCTGCCAAATTTGAGTTCAAAATAAACAAGATTGTCCCTTTTTATAGCATAATTTCAAATTGAAAATCATGTGTTTTTCTAACTTTTGAAATCACAAGCACCCTTTTTTATAAATAATTTCACAAGATTCTTTTTGCAAATCACTCATATCACATGGTATGTTTCCGAGTTTTACTCATTTTATTATTACTTTTGAATATTTTATTATTATTATCTTGAATTTTAATATTGTTTTATTAATTATGAATTAATGATAATTTGTATATTGTTAAATAATTACAAATAAGTTTATAATAATAGTAATAATTTGTATTTATATATAAAATTATGATTACATTAATTAAGTTTAAATATAAACAACAAATTTCAAACTTAAATAATATAATAGAAATAAAATATATTGCACTGATATAATGTTCAATTATATTCTAAAAATATAATTAAAAATTACAAAATAATAAATACACATAAAAAAATTAAACTAGAATAAAAAAAACACATCTAAACAACAAACATATATATTAAATAATAAAAATTTGTAATTCTCTTTTATTACGTCCAAAAATTCCTTTGAAATTCCTTGCCACCACCATGGTCCCCAAACCTAACCCTAGCCTTCGTCCACCACTTTCCCACCCTTCTCAGGCGGCCTCTACTGCTACCAACCCCCACGCCTACCGCCGCCCTAACCCTAGCTCCCGTTTCCCCCCAACTCAAACAAAAATATACTTCGAAAATTCCCCTAATTCTCACGATGCCTTAGCCTTACGTAGTGTGTTTGCGAAATATGGCGTTCATGGCTATGTCTATACAGCTCGAAAATGTAATGCAACCTAAATTTTGGTTTCTTTTTGAATGATAGATCCATCCCTTTCCACGAGGCCTTGTATCTCCTTAATTCAATCTCCATTGGTGTCGTTCGTCTCTGTGCTTTTAAGGCGAAATTTGACCGCAATTCAACCCCACCCTCTTCCTCTAACTAGCAGCATAATCTGTTCAAGAATAAGGCCAAGGTTAGTCATAGATTTAGAGATTCTCCCAAGGGCAGTCGCTCCTATGTAGAATTGGTTTCGTCAAAGGAACATTTAGTTGAAGTAGTGGTTGATATGAGTTTTGAAGCTCGGAAGTGGACCAATGTTTCATGTATTGCGAAGTTCAAGGACTTATCTTTGATCCCTAGGCTGTCTGACATTATTCAGGGATGTACCTTTGCAACGAAATTTATTACACCGTTAGGCGGTGATCAGGTTCTTGTTTCTTTTCACTCGGTTGATGCTCTTAAGGCATATGTTGAATCTGATTAGCTTTATTGCAAGGACTTGCTTATGGATGTCATACCTTTTTTGAATGATTTTAAGCTTACTGAATGCATGGTTTATGCAGATTTTCTAGGAGTTCCACCAAGTATGATAACAAAGGATCTTCTCCTACATTTGGGAAAGTTATTCGGTAATATAATCCACTTTGACTATGACTTTGATTGCCCTAGCAGATTGGATGTTATCTCATATCTCATGTTGGTCCCCTTAAATTATGGCGATCGGAAGGTAAACTTATGGGTAGGAGATTTTTCTTTCCCGATTTGGGTGAAATTCTGTCAAGCGATTGCATGCTCCTCATGCGTAAATAATTCCATGTCTTCTGATGTGGACACTGGGGACTCCTCAGTCCCGTCACTATCCCCCTCCAACAGTACTCCTATCTCGCCATCTAATCACCGGAATAGAGCAGATTTTATCACGGTGGCTACTCCAGAAAGTCCTCCCCATTCTTAGTCCCTGCTGCAAATTCAATTGGACAGCAGCAACGCAATTGTGGCCAAAACGCAGTGATAAAGTAATAAGTAATATGAATGGGTCATCCTTCTCTCCTGTGATAAAGCAACCAAAACGGCTATAGATATGAATGGGTCATCCTTCTCTCCTGTGATAAAGCAACCAAAACGGCTGTGGATAATTAATATGAATGGATCATCCTTCTCTCTTGTGATAAAGCAAAAATGGAAATGACAATTGCTGCAAAATAAGTAATATGAATGGGTCATCCTTCTCTCCTATGATAAAGTAACCAAAACGGCTATGGATAATGCCACAGCTTTTGATATTGGAACAAAGCTGGGCATTTTTAAGGAAAGACACCGAGATACAATCATGCAGGTCATGGATTCTATCTCCACTTCATAATGTCTACTGTTTGAGTTTTCTCTTGGTTTACATTTCTTTTATATGTCATTTAACTTTATATGCTGGAATTGTAAAGGTGGTCTTGGTAACAAGGCTAAGCAAGGATTTCTTCGATCAATGTTGCATAAAAACTGTGGATTTGTTAGCTCTTGTAGAGACTAAAGGTTGTTCGATCCCGAAATTAATGGTAAAGTCTGGGGTCATAATAATTTTAATTATCTTGTTGTTCCTTCGTAAGGTTTATCGGGTGGTATTTTGGTGTCATGGAATTCTTCTAGCATTCGTTCTCACAAAATCCACTCCACATCTATATGGGTCCTCCTCCGTATTGAGCAGTCCAGCTCTTCTTTCCACTTGATTATTGTTTATGGTCCCACGAATAGCGATGAGCGTAATGCCTTGTGGTTGGAGCTGTTGCCCTTTGTTCTTAATCACACTAATTTGATAATATGTGGTGATTTCAATGACATCATATCTCCATCGAAAAGGTCTAGTGGAAGATTGTTACCAAGTATGAATTGCTTCCAAGATTTTGTATGTGATTCTGAACTTCTAGATCTACCTCTCCATGGTCGTAATTACACGTGGCATAATAGCGTTGCCTTCTCACGCATTGATTGAGTCCTTGCATCATGCGAATTTTGGACTCATGGCCTTCAACGACTATTGCAATGATTGACAATTGTCTATCGGATCATCTTGCCATCATATTCAATTCAAGACTATACTTTCGCAAAGGGCATCAACCCTTTCGCTCTCTTAATTTATGGTGGGAGGCTCCTAGTTTCTTACCATTTCTTAAGGAAAAATGGGCTACTATTTGTAACAATCAAGGCAACAGTGACATTGATCATAAACTCTGCCTTTTGGGCAAAGCAATTGGCTTGTGGCATGCTTCCAACTTTGGTTAACTTGAAAGGAGAATTCAGGACCAGGAATCGATTTTATTGAACCTCACCTCGAGTGATATTAGCCGACCATTGTCCTTGGCCTTGTCTATGCAATCAGCTGAGGAGAAAAACACTCTTAACATTTTACGTCGTAGCTTCAGGAGTTTGTATCATCAATAATCAAGGGTTGCATGGACCCTATTGGGGAATAATTACACCTCTTTCTTCCACCACTTAGTATCAGCCCATTTCCGCAACAACCAGATTTTACAAGTGGAAGTTAACGGTGTTTTATTATCGGATGTGGCGAAGATCACCTCGGCTATTCGAGCATTCGCTCAATCGGCTTCATTTCTCATGAGTTTCAGATCTACAAAATGCTTTGTTGATGGCTTCTTTTTCGGTAGAAGAAGTTTGGAGTGCGATTTGTGATTTTGGGGAGAATAAATCTCCAGGCCTAGACGGATTCAATTTCCATTTTTACAGACAATTTTGGGATGACCTTCGGCCTGAAATTATGTGCCTCCTCTCCAATTTCCATGCCACTTCTCGGCTTCCAGGCTCAATCAAAACCTCTCTTACTATACTCATCCCAAAAGTTGATTATGCTGCATCTCTTAGCAATTTCAGACCAATTGAACTCATACATGTTATTTATAAGATTGTGGCAAAATTATTAGCTTCGAGACTCCAACTGATCCTTCCCGACATTATCTCCAACAGTCAATTTGCATTTATTAAAGGCCGCAGCATTCATGAGTGCTCATTCCTAGCTTCGGAGATTATAAACAGGTACCACTTTCATCGCCATCCTTGTTCAATTCTGAAATTGAATTTTCATAAAGCATTTGATTGTGCTTTGTGGGATTTTGTTGATTCGATACTTGTGAGAATGGGATTCAACAAGAAATTGATTTCGTGACTTTCCAATTGTTGTAAAGCATCAACGACTTCAATCCTTGTCAATCGCTCTCCTTCAAATCCAATTCAGATTCGTAGAGGGGTTAAACAGGGTGATCCCCTCTCACCTTTCATCTTTGTCTTAGCGGCTGAAGGATTAAAATAGATGCTAGACGCAAGCATTAGAGAAGGCCTTATCCCGAGAATGGAGGAAGATGTTTCTATTCCCAACTTACCCCTCCTGCAGTTCGTCAACAATACTCTTTGCTTCCTTCTGTCTGACTTGGATGCACCTCAGAATCTCATCATCATTCTCAAATGCTTTGAGCTCATATCTGGTCTCCGAATTAACTTTCACAAGAGTACGTTACTTGGCATTCATTGTTCTGATGTATTTCTCTAATCAACGGCAACATTGCTGGGATGTCGAATTGAGAAATTTCCAATCAATTACCTTGGCACACCTCTTTGTATTAATCATTTACCATTGGTATGTTGGGATCCTTTGATGAGCAAATTCAAGAAGCGTCTTGGGAATTGGAAAGGTCGCAGTCTCTCTTATGCTGGCCACCTTGTTTTGCTCAAATCGGTATTATCTTCCCTTCCAGTTTACATTTTATCATTACATAAGATGCCTTCTTTTGTTAATGTCTCTTTATCAAAGCTAATGAGGAATTTTTTATGGCGAGGGGATCCGAATTTAACCGGAGTTTGCAAGATTGTCAATCTACCTTATCAGCTCAGTGGTTTAAATTTAAGATACTTCTCCTTAATAAATTCCAGCCTCCTTTTCAAATGGATTTGGAAAATTAGAATGGTTAATCGAGACTCTCTTTGGTATTCCATTTGTGTTGCGTGCCATGGGTTTGATTCTTGGATGGATTTTGATATGGTGGATGGCGCATCTTTATCACCTATTTGGAGATCCATTTTTGCTTGTTGTGTCCGTAACATGGCTCATTGGGATTTATTTTCCAATCATTGTCGGGTGGGAATTGGAAACGAAATTTCATCTTCTTTTTGGCATGACAATTGAACATCGGATAAGCCTTTACAATACCTATTCCCGGATCTTTATTCTTTATGCAATAATAAATGTTGTTCTACCCAACTTGGTTACTCAGCCGTCTTTAATTCTAACTCATTTGGCCGCCCCTTTTGGAAGCGAAATCTTCGCTTTTCTCAACGTGACCGCTGGTGCCATCTTCAATATTGGATCTGCATGGCTGTCCCTTCTCTTTTTGATGGCCTGACGTCATCCTCTTCCTTCGAACAACAGCCCCGCTTCAGGTTAGACAGCGACAACTTCTTTTGGGATTTTGGTCAAGCAAAACATTACTCGGCAGCCTCTTTTAGAGTTGTTTTCTACTGCTCTCCAAATTGGACAGCCCCATTGTTGGACTTCACAATGATTTGATCCACTTGTATCCTTCCGAAAATTAAATTTTTTGGTTGGTTAGTCTTCCATGGTAGATTTACCTACTCCTGCTTTCCTTTTATCGAGAGGTTGTATCTCGGAAGACGAGTCCATTTGTCCTTTCTGTGGCAAGGAGGAGATGATGGATCATTTATTCTTATTATGCCAATTAAGTTGCCAAATTTGGAAGGGGGCTTTAAAATGGTTGGAACTTCCTCTACCAATCCCTAACTCTATCATGGGATTTTTTAACATTTGGATTTCTCTTTTTCGGCCGGGAAACTCTTTCGACTTTGGGATCTCTCTTTAACTTACTATTAATTGGTCTATTTGGAAGCGGTGAAC
The DNA here is from genome assembly GCA_949673415.1 of Euphorbia schlechtendalii. NCBI lineage: Eukaryota > Viridiplantae > Streptophyta > Magnoliopsida > Malpighiales > Euphorbiaceae > Euphorbia > Euphorbia schlechtendalii. The sequence goes on along the minus strand of CATIWQ010404838.1, from coordinate 3,301 downwards.
CAAGTAATATTTGAAGGAAAGCTTGACACCGGCGATATTTTACTATCGAGTATTAATCTCTGTTGGTTTTTCTTTTATTGTAATAAGCGTAGCGTTTGTTTAGCATCTTCGGACTTATTTGTAAACTCAAGATTCATACTTTGTAATTAAGTTACTATTCTCTTCTTGAGAATTGTAACTATTTTATTTAATAAAAAAGATATATGGGAGTTTTGTAAGCAAGCGTGGAAACTAACCTAGTTGGGAACCGCGTCCCGAAATTTTCTCTTATCTCAAACTTTTAGCTTTCGGAGAGTTACACTAACTCTCCGGGGGTTTTTCAAAAAAAAATATATTAAATAATAACATAATTAATTTGAGCCTAATAAGGTGATAACTTGAGCTTTATAAGTTTATTATTAATGTTTGTTCCTACATAATCGAAGCTTATTATTAATTTATTTTTAATTTTTAAAAATATATATGAATTTGTATTATTAATTAAATATTAAATATATTATATTTTTAATTAATATTTTATCATCAAACATGAAATATATTTAAAAGTTAAATATTTTTGTTAAATAGTAATTAGAAGAACATAATGTTATTATTATTATTATTATTATTATAATAATAATAATAATAATAATAATAATAAAAATAAAATATTGTTTGATGAAAGGAATCTTTTTTAAAGTAAAAAAAATAGAAAAATGGTTTGGAGTAAATTTACTGTAACATCTGTATAAATATAGTAAAAACCGTAAAAATAAAGTTTAGAGTAAAGATTATAGACTAATGGGTTGGAGATGGCCTATAAGCATCTCAAATGATACTTCATAATTAAAGTTTTTATTATATTTGAAGTAGGGTACATCTCCAATCTTACTTTAAATTCATACTTTATTTATAAAGTAAAGACATTACCAATTGGACATAGTCCGTGTGTTAAATCCACAAAGTGGGTGAGATGACAAGGATTCGAATCCTAACACCTATAATTGCTTCAAAAAAGAAGAAAAATCATTAAATACCTTACTTTATGATTACTTTTGAGTATTTTATTATTATATTAACTTTTAATATTATTTTATTATTTACAAATTAATGATAATTTTTATGTTTTTTAATAATTACTAATAATATTTAATATATTTAAATTTTATAATAATGATTTAAATTTATATATAAAATTATTATTATATTAATTAAGTTTGAATATAGACAATAAATTTCAAAATTAGATCATATTATAGAAATAAAATACATTACTTCAATATAATGTTCAATTATAAATTTTAAAATAAATCTAAAAATATTACAAAATAAATAAATACACATTAAAAAAAAGAAAATTAAACTAGAATAAAAAAAACATCTAAATAACAAACATATATATTAAATAATAACATAGTTAATTTGAGCTTAATTAGGTAGTAATTTGAGCTTTATAAGTTTATTATGAATGTTTGTTGCTACATAAACGGTGCTTGTTATTTTTAATTTATTTTTTACTTTTTAAAAATATATATGAAATATGAATTATTATTAAAAAAAATTAATTATATTATATTTTAAATTTATATTTATCATCAAACATGAAATATATTTCAAAGTTCAAGATTTTTTTAAAATAATAATAAGAACATAACGTATCATAATAATAATATATTGTTTGATGAAAGAAATCTTTTTTAAGTAGAAAAAATACAGTAATGGATTAGAGTGAGTTTACTGTAGAAACTATATAAATAGGTAAAAACTGTAAAAATAGAATTCTAAATAGAGAATATAGAGTAATGGATGGCCCATGAGCATCTCAAATGGTACTTTATTAATGAAGTTTTTATTATATTTGAAGTATGGTTAATCTCCAAATATACTTTAAATTCATATTCTATATACAGAGAGCGAAGATATGTGATACTTTAGCCCCTTACTTTATGATTACTTTTGAATATTATATTATTATTTTTCATTTTAATATTATTTTATTTTTAAGAATTAATCATAGTTTTTATATTATTTTAAATAATTACTAATAACATTTAATATATTTAAATTTTATAATAATGATTTTTATTTATATATAAAATTATTATTATTATATTAATTAAATTTGAATATAGTCAACAAAATTATTATTTATATATAAAATTATTATTATACTAATTAAATTTCAATATAATGTTCAATTATAAATTTTACAAATAAATCTAAAAATATTACAAAATAAATATACATGAAAAAGAAAATTAAAATAGAATAAAAAATACAGATCTAAATAACAAGCATATATATTAAATAATAACATAGTTATTTTGAGCTTAATAATGTGGTAATTTGAGCTTTATAAGTTTATTATGAATGTTTGTTGCTACATAAACTAAGCTTATAAATATTAGTTTATTGTTTATTTTTAAAATATATATATATATATATATATATATATATATATATATATATATATATATATATATATATATATATACACACACACACGCACGCAAAAATAGAATGGAATATAACTAGACTTTTTCAAGATAGTCAAATAAAACTTATACCAGACAGAAGTCAAATCTTCGAAGATACTAGAGGAAGAATTAGTATCAGATTTGATAATTATAAACATCATACAGAAAATTTCTTCGTAATAACGTTCTAATTTATTAGAAAATTATTCTTTTAAGTCTATATTCTGTCTTAAAAGCGATTCTTTAATATCTATTTTAGTCTGTAATTTTATAATTCTTATCATTATATCATATTATGATTTATGGTATGTAAAAATACTATTTATTTCTGAAATGTATAAGCTCAAGTATATTCAGCAATTTCTCGTCACTCAACTAGAGAGATCACATAAAAGTGCAGTCTAGAGAGGAGAGAATACTTATATTTATTAAAGTATAAGATTATTATCAGAGTATATGATGATACCTCTTCTGTATTAGCTTCTCAATGATTTCTGTTTTTGTTTTTGTATGTCTTGCCCCTTTTCCCCTTCAAAAAAAGTTTTAGGAGCAATAGGTATGGAAAAATTATTGAAACTAAAACTTATAAAGTCTTTAGTTATAATTGCTATTCGGTTATCATTTATAAGATAGTCTAACCCCATAATAGCTAGATATCCTAATTGGTATAGATTTCTAACAGGAATATTATTTATAGTTGTAACTAGTATGTCTTTATTCATGTCCTTCATTTCTATTATAACTTCTGGTATATATTCTGAACACATAGTTATACTACCATCCATTTGTCTACCAATGGTAGGTTTATCCAGATTATGTTTGTATTTAGCAGGTATCAATTTATC
>CATIWQ010404762.1:0-21687 GCA_949673415.1 Euphorbia schlechtendalii | reverse complement strand
CAAACATAAGTCAAAGAGATGGGATGCCATTGAAAAACATCTTAGAAGTGGATCTTTTTTATGTTTGGGATATAGATTTCATGGGAACATGTCCTAACTCTATAGGTAATAATTACATTCTAGTTGCAATTGATTATGTTTAAAATGGGTTGAAGCTAACACATATAGTAAGAATGATGCTAGAGTAGTTACTAAGTTTCTTAAGCAATTATTTAGTAGATTTGGAGCTCCTAAGACCATAATTAGCGATGGAGGTTCGCATTTCATCAATAAGACTTTTGAAAGCTTGATGAATAAGTATGAAGTACATCATAAGGTTGCTACTCCATATCACCCTTAAACTAGTGGTCAAGTAGAAATTTCTAATCAAGAAATTAAGTGGATTCTTGAAAAAACTGTCTCAAATTCTAGGAAGGATTTGTCTACTAAGTTAAATGATGCATCATGGTTTTACAGAACATCTTTTAAGATACCTATTGGTATGACACCCTACAAATTGGTTTACGGAAAAGCTTGTCATTTACCACTAGAATTAGAGCATAAGGCTTCATGGGGTTTGAAGAATTTGAATATGGATTTACACAAAGCTGCTGAAAGAAGAAAGTTGGATTTGAATGAGTTTGAAGAACTATGTTTATCACCATATGAAAATGCAAGGATCTATAAAGAGAAGACAAAACTATGGCATGATGCAAAACTACTGGAAAAGAAGTTTTAAGGTTGAAGATAAATTTCTTTTATATTATTCCAGACTTTGCTTGTTCCCTGGAAAACTCAAATCTCATTGGAAGGGACCTTACGAAGTTATTCAAGTCTTTGACAATGGAGCATTGCAATTAAAATTAGAAAATGGAATAATATTTCGAGCCAATGGCCAAAGATGCAAACCTTATCTCGAAAATAAATTTGAATAACAATATGTTGTTGTTCAATTACTATCTTCACCATAATCATTCCAAGTATGTAAATAGTGAATACTTCTTATTTATATTTTATACATTTGTTTTTCTAGGTACTTAGTTTGAAAATTGAAGAAATAAAAGGATCAAAGAAGGTCGTGGTCTTGACTAAATATCGTGCTCGTGCGTTTATACAGCAAAAACCTTCTATTCTTTTTTTTTGAAGAAAATCACGATCACGACATGCCTTTGCGATCATAACACGGAGACAAATATGACCGTAGCAGATCGAGATTAACATGCGACAGATGTCTGAAATTGCCATTAATGGCTAGTTTGAAGAAAAAATGGCTATATTGACTATTTTGGCCAATTAGAAACCTATTAGAACTCTATATAAAGGTCTACGTTGAACCCATGATCACATAACCTTCTACAAGTCTATCTCAATTTCTAATTCTTTAAAAACATCTCTTTTCTTCTTCAATTCTCAACCTTTTCAAACTTTACCTCAAAAATAATCATGACTCGTGTTAAGAAATCAACAAATAGAAGAGAAATCCAAAATTACCAAGAAGAATACGATTGCCCTTTTCCTATCCGTACTTGTGAAGAAGGAAAAAGATTCCAAATTTTAAACAAATAGGAGATAACCAGTATGGTTTTTCTTGATTTCATTTTCTTGGAGACATTGAGGCTCCATGAGCCAATGGGGGTCTATATCTCTGATCTTAGATTTATTCAATTTGTGGGAATGTGATTTCCAAAAAATCGGGAGTGGATTTTGGAATGTCTAGTGGCATTCGATTTTGAAGACAACAAGAAGAGGGCTATTCAATTTCGAACCCCAAGCAAGATATTATACCGTCACTAGGGATATGATGAAGGCTTGGTTTTGTTTCAAGGTTGAAAATTCATCAACAATGATGGATTCGTTTCATGCAAATCGAGTTTGGGCAGATTTAACGGGTAAGCGAACTTTCGATCCCAAAAATTCTCCAAATAAAGTTGATTAAGGATGAGTGCATTCTCATACTCCACAAATATCTCTCCACTTTGGTATTTTTTCGAGTGGAGAATACAAAGGTCCAAAAGAGGAATTTGTTTGTTCTTTCTTGCGCAATGATGAAGCAAAAAGTGGAGTTCGTGGATATCATATGGGACATGATCAAGAAAAACTCAACGAGTATGAGAAAACAAATTGGAGTAGCCGAAATTATAACCAGAATTGTCATTGGAGTGTGACAAGGACTTCCAGCTGTTCAACAACCAGGTGAGTACTTTCGATATATGGATGGGAATTACTTGAAAAATATAGGACTTCTTCAAGAGAACAATGGTATCTTTTCTTTCTACTCCTATTCCAACCGTACAAGGAAACTAAACTCAGCTCGTGAGGAAACTTTCGCTGGCCCATCTTATCCAATTGCTAGACATTGTCCCGTCAAAGCTTTGATGAATGTATAGGAAGATGAAGATGACGAAGAAGAAGCACCGGAAGATTGGAAGGTGGATATGCAACAAAAGCTAGACAATTGCCAAGAGGAACTTGGAGTAATGAAGAAAGACATGAAAATTCTGAAGAAAAGTAATAAATCGATGCTTCAAAAATTACTATCTTTCTTTAGAAGAAAAAATTGTCAATTTACTCATAATCCCCCGAATGAAAAATTGTCAATTGAAGAATGAAAAATTTTCTTGATTTTGTGTTTTTTATACATTATCCATACCTATACTATACTAGCATATGTTCCAAGGTTATTATGAGTGTTAGGTATTACAAGTTCGATGTCGGTGCATATTTCGAACAAAATTTTTGTTCCGAATATGAGTGCACGTTTAGAGTGTGAGCACTTTAGTAGATTGGCACAATATTTTGCATTTGGCAAGTATGAGTGATGAGTAACATTCAATAGCAACATTCCAAGTAAGTTTCGATATATATTTCAATGCAACATGAATTAGTATAAGTTATATAGTTTTAGTTTAATGCTACCGATAAGTTTTGAGTGGAGCTATATCTAGAAGTGTTCTTACTATAAGTTTTATATGCTATTTTTGAATACGTCCTATTGAGTGTGTTTAAAGTGTAAGGAAACTATAGCCACAATACTTTGAAGTGATCAATAAAGGATGAGTGTATTAAGAGAAAAAATCAAAAGAAAGAGAGGATAACTGATGAGTTATACAACAGGTGAGGAATGGTACGGAGCAGAAACTGCAACCATTCAATGAGTGAAAAGAAATAGCATAGCATGAAAAATGGTGCAAAGTATAAATCTGTACTTCAAAAACATATGCTTAAAAGAAAAAAATGAGAGAAAGTGGTATGGAGCATAAAATGCAACCACTAAAAAAGGGGATAGTGGTATGGAGCACAAAATGCAACCACTGAGAGTGTTTTAGCATCCTAGATTACCTAAAAATGCCTTGAGATGAATCTTTTCAAAGTGTGCTCCCTTTATCTTTTATACTTTATACTATGCTTAAGAGAAGGAAATATTCGAGTGAGCATCTAATACTTATATGAAGATGCAATTCGGTTGGCCCTCCATTAAGAGCAAAGGTATGTAATTAGACTATATAAATTGCACATTGATAATTTGTGGGAAATTTTGAACATGTTACTTGAATCTGATGCAACGTGGGAATATGGTATTCACAACAATAGTCTTTTCGTTGAATGAGGTACGAACTTGAATTACTATTTTATACATTTCTATTGTGTTTACATTAAGGATAAAAGTTAAGTGTGGGGGTGTGATAAGTGTATAATTACACCTATTATCTTGATATTTTTACTCATTAAACGATATGGTTTAGTGTCATTTTATACTTCATATAAAACATTTCACATGGTATGTAGTTGTTTTTTATGCAAGTGCAGAATCTAGGTGAATCTTGGGAGTGAAATGATCAAATATGGAATTCTATGTAAAAATAGTGAAAAATGTGAAAAAGGATGTGTGGAATGCAAGGAATTCTCTTAGGATCGAAGTTTTCAAAGATCGATAAAGTTGCAAAGATGAATCATGAAGAAAAGCATAAGTCGTAACCAGGTCATGATTTTGATTCCTATTCGCGATTGGACAAGTAACGATAGTGATTATCTCTCACGATCATGACTTATCATTCTTCACAAGTAGTAAGTTACCAACTTACATTCATGATTGCGACATTTATATCATGCTCGCAAATGTGACTATTTTTTGTTAACTCATCTCAACTACCAACCGCCGATTAAAAACGATCAACCGCCATCAATCGTCAAATGAAAAGACACCTTTTGGAGAATAAAGAGGCACAAAAAGGTGTCTATCCATTGAATATAAGGATGAAATCTTGCATCCAATCACATGAAGATGATGCAACCCTTTGCCAATGGAAATGACTATTCGTTTGGATAAACGCAACCTTTCTCACTCTATAAATAGAGGTTCAATCAACCAATTTCATGGCAATGGTACAGAGCATAATAGTTGATATGCGTGATACAAGACAAAGAGTGAAAGTTATAGATTTTGCCAAGTTCAAAGTGTTAAAGAGAAAAATGTATAAGTGATTTGATTCTTGTTTTGATCACTAGATTTCTCTATAAATTCGAGCGATTGTTGAATAAGTGTAATTGCAAAGCACTTATCAATAAAAGTTTTTGTTCTTCAACATTCATTTATTCAATATTCACAAGGAATAGCATAACAGTAGAGGTTCTGAATGGGTCGAGACGAATTCAAAGTAGACGCAGGAATTGCAGGAATTGACGACTCCCATTGAAAGAGTGGACACGATTTAATCAACTTTAGCTTTCACTTGTATACCTTACAACTTTACTTTTTTTGTACTTATACTTTCTAATTCAATGTTTATGTTATGTCTATGTATCGTAATGAGTATTTCATCTTGCAACTCTTATATTAAAAAAGTAATATGCTTTCAAGTTAACTTTAAGATTAGTTTTTGGGTTAAGAAGATTGTGTATAATCACTAGATCTATGATTAAAATGCTGTTTAGTGAGCCAACATTTTTGGAGTGGTAACTTGCTAAATATGGCTATGTGAGAGTGACCCGTCCTAAGCATAGTTTTATTGTTGTCCGGGTTTTTATAAGTGTCATAGTTCGTTTACCCTAGATTTAGAAAAGTCATTTCATGTGTTGCTATGTGGTGAATTATAGGATATTTGGGCATTTAGAATCAAGTTCAATTAAGTTATCTAGTGCGTAAAACATATTGATTATTTTGCATATTTACTCCACTATACTTTGTTCTTAGGGAATATCTACATGCTTTGCATCTTTTCTAATATGTTCATGCATCTGTCTATTCATCAATCTTCCATTCCAAACCCTAAACTTATTTATTTTCTTTTCTCTCGTAACTCTAGTTGTTCCTTAGAATGAATTCCTTCCTTGTTGGATCAATATCTTTAAAAACTACATTGTAATTGTATACTTGCAATTATCATCATTTTTCTATTTGATAAGTGGTATTGATAACACCTATTCATATTTAGTACTTTTATATTATCAGTAGAAAAATGGTGAACATAACCCCATCTAGTCTCATGACCAAACACATGTTAAGGGAAAAGCATGTTGTACATGTCCTTATATCCATTAATAAGTTTCTTATCACGACTTATGATGGGATTGCAATTTACCACCTTAATATTATTGTAGGGAGTTTATTGGTGTAACTAGTCATGCCCCAATCTAGGTCTTATACTATGTATATGATTATGATAATAATAATTCTAGGCTATTTGGAATTAAAATACCATTATCCCTTAGATAATCTTCAAACTCTTGGCTGAAGTATTCAATGCCTTGATTAGAAGGAAGGGTCTTGATACTTTTCCCAAGTTATTTCTCTACTATGGTTATCAATACTATGAATTTTTTAAAAATTTCAAATTTGTGCCTCAATAGGAAAAAAATAACCATATAACGAGTAATCATCAATAAAAGTTCATGAAGTAGAAGAAATACTCATGAGTCTTAACACCCATTAGACCATATAAGTCCGAATCTATTATTTCCAAAGTACTTGTGGCACACTGAACCTTTCCTTTGAAAGTTTTCTTAGTCTTCTTACCATTCAAACAAGGTTCGCCTGCCCCATAGGATTCCCATTCCATTGGGCCCAAGTCACCACATTTGTGTAGCTCAGGTAAGCGAGTCTCATTTATATGGTCTGGATGAGAATGCCATAAGTATGAGTATTTATCATTATCAAACCTTGATTTATTAACAATGTTCATATTGAGAATATCATTTTTAGTATCTAGAACATAAATGCCATCAACACATATTCCACAAGCACAAAGGACATTATCGTGTCAAATTTGATAATTATTATTAAAAAATAAAATCTTAAATCTATCTGTTACTAAACGCGCAACAGAAATAATAATCTTAGTGATAGTGGGAATTTAATAGCAATCATTCAAAACTAAAACTAGGCCACCAGGCAAATGAAGGATATATTTCCCTACAGATGTTACAGCAACCCGCGCTCCATCTCCAACTCTTAGGTCCATATCCCTCTTTGCAAGCCTCCTACTATTCCACAACCCCTGCATAGAAGTACATATATGAGTACAACAACCAGTATCCAATACCCATGTAGACTCATGAGGAACTATAGAGAAACGCTTTATCATGAACATACTTGAAGTAGATGCCTCACTTGGCGTCTTCTTCACTTGTTCAGAAATCTAAACCTTGCAATCCTTCTTCTAGTGGCCGGCCTTGCCACATCAAAAGTAGAAATTTTTTGTTCCTTTCTTACTTTTCTTCTTCTATATAATTTTCTTCTTGGAACTCAGACTCTTTCCAAAATGGGACCCATCCTTGGAAGGCTTGTTTTTCTTAACCTGTGGTAAAGCATTTGGATCTTTTTGAATTATAGACTCTATTGTTTTTAGCATGTTAACCAACTCGAGCAGTGTAGCATCAATCTTGTTCATATAATAATAGGTCATAAATTGTGAATAAATATCTGTTAATGGAGCAAGAATCAAATCCACACATAATTCAAGATCCATCATGAAACCTAACTGAGTTAGCTTCTCTATATAACCCGATAGTTTAAGAGCATGCTGAGGTGTTAAAGTGCCAGCCTGCATCTTCATTCCGAATAAGAGTTTTGATGTATCAAATCTCTTTGACCTAGTCTGCTCTGAAAAGAGCTCCCGTAAAAGGAGAATCATGGTTTTTAAGTGCATTCTCTCATGTTGTTTCTGAAGCTCAATATTATGGTTGCCAACATTATGCATGCATATGTTTTATTATCCTTTTAATGGTTCTCCCATGCCTCATGTTCAAATGCATAAGCATCAGGTTCATCAGGGAGGGGCTCATCCAAAACATAAGATATCCTTTAGGATCCAAGGAGTATCCTCAAAGCCCTGGATCAATTGGTAAAATTTGAACCATTTATTTTGTTGTCATGAGTTGAGTAATGGTTTATTTTTGGGTTCATTGTTCAACCTAGATATAAGATAGAAATTGTTCCTACTTTAATATATGTACATGCATTTAATATAAGGTCCTTAATTAAATGAATAATTCCAACTATTTTTATCAACATTCAAATAGCCCCTTCTATTTAAATTGGAGAATTTGGTCCAACAAATTTTTCTTAGTAGGTAGCATCCATAGCCATTCATCATGACCCCCACTATTGCAAGTCAAGCCATAACAATAAAATAATGGTTGGAACACATACATTTGCATTCCATGCAATTCCTGGTCCATTTGAGTTCTCTTTCTTCAGATGTGCATACCTAATTATACGACTCCTCAAATATGTCTCCAATTTGTCATTAGCTCCAATGACATCGAAAACTAACCCATTTTAGTTAAGGTATTAACCCTATCTAGTCTCATAACCAAACACATGTTAAGGGAAAGCATGTTGTACATATCCTTAAATTTGTTAATAAGGTTCGTATCATGACTTATGATGGGACTATAATTTATAGCCTTAATATTGTTGTAGGGATTTTATTGGTGCAGCTAATCTCACCCTAGTCTAGGTCTTATACGATGTATATAATTATGATAATAATAATTCTGGGCTATTTGGAATTATTAATCTAAGGGAACATGCTCAAGACTAGTACATTATAATCATTCCATTATGCCTAGACTCCATATAGCATGCAAAATAAACAAGGTCCATGTTTAAGTTCTTGCTCATATGTTTATAAGTTTTAGTTTAACAACTAAAACCATGGCTATATAATCATATGTTGAATCCAATTCCCATACTAGAAATCAACTAAGTCATGAAAGTTCCATGGGTACGCTTGAACCTAATACCGATGGAGATTTCCAAGAGGGAGAGGCCCCTTAAAGTGAATGAGTAGCCAAGTCAAATCCTTGCCAAAATAACCACCAACACTTCGATAGAAACCTAATTGCAACCTAAGTCATGCATAGCATACTTTAGTCAATTCATAGAAAATATCATTTCAGCATATTATCATAAATCATGCATAGCATAAGGTAGGCTTTGATACCATTATTGGTTATTTAAGACAGAAATTGAACATGCAAACTTGCAACGTGGAATTTCAAAATTTCAAACTAACCTTAAAGGATCTCATAAGAATGCTAAGATTGATATAATCTAAGTTGAAATGTTTCATAGATGCTCATAGGTTTACAAAAATTATTGAAAGAAACCTAACATCTAAATTTAGAGCATTACCAGTTCGTGCGTGCCTTCCCTTTGGTGCGGCTCTCGTAGAACAATTGCATAGCACTCTGATAGCACTAGCATCGAAACTAGAATAGCCTCTATGATTGATCCATATAGATCTTGACTAACCAAAACCTCCCGTTGAGGAAGAACCCGTTGGTAGACTTTAGCTGCTAGACTGATAAGTGTATAATTACACTTATTATCATGACTATTTCAATCATAAAACGATATGGTTTAGAGTCATTTTATACTTCATATAAAAGATTTCATGTGGTATATAGTTGTTTTTTATGCAAATGCAAAAACTAGGTGAATCTTGGGAGTAAAATGATCAAAGATGGAATTCTATGTGAATAGAGTGAAAAATGTGCAAAAAGATGCGTGGAACACAAGGATTTGGCTTAGGATCGGAGTTGTCAAAGATTGGCAAAGTTGCGAAGAAGAAACCTGAGGAAAAAGACATGTCACCATCGTGACACCCATTCATGGTCATGACTTGTTACTCCTCATAAGCAGAAAGTTACAAATCTTTATTCACGATCGCGACATGTGATTTGCTGTTGCGACTTGTGACGGTTATTAGTTATCTCTTTTCAACTACCAACCTCCAGATAAGAAAGATCAACCACCATCAACTACCAGCCAAAAAGACACCTTTTGGAAGTTAACAGATCATAAAAAGGTGCCTTTCCATAGTGGATGAGGATGAATCTTTGCATCCAATCATATTAATGTGATGCAACCCGTCGCCAAAGGACACGACTCTTCATTTGGATAGATGCAACCCTTCATACTTTATAAATAGGGTTCACATTCAACCAATTTTGTGCAAGAGGATGTGACATGCATGGTGGGAAATGTATAGTAGTGTGCGTTCATAGATAGAGAGTGAAAATGCCTAGATTTCACTAGGTTCAAAGTCTTAGAAAGAAAAATGTATAAGTGATTCAATACTTATTTCAATCACTATATTTCTACACAAATTTGAGCGATTGTTGTATGAGTGTAATTGCAAAGCACTTGTCAATAAAAATTTTCGTTCTTCAACATTCTTTTGTTTGATACTCACAAAGAATAGCATCCTAGCAGAGGTTTTGTATGAGTTGAGACCGAATTCAAAGCAGACACAAGAATTGCAGGAATTGACAACTCCCATTAAATAGTAGATACAATTTGATCAACTTTAGCTTTCACTTGCATAACTTACAACTTTACTTTGTTTTCAGCTTATACTTTCTATTTCGAAGTTCATGATATGTCTATGTGTCATAATGAGTATTTAATCTTGCGTCATTTATATTAATCAATTTATATGCTTTCGAGTTAAATTTAAGAGTGATTTCGGGGTAAACAAAATTGTGTATAGTCACTAGATATGTGATTATAACACTGTTTAGTGAGCTAACATTTTTGGAGTGGTAACTTGCTAAATATGGCTATGTGACAGCGACCCGTACTAAGCATAGTAATATTGTCATCTAGGTTCTTATAAATGTCCTAATTCGTTTACCCTAGATCTAGAAAAGTTATGTCATGTGTTGCTCTGCGGTGAATTATTGAATATTAGGGCTTCTAGAACCGTATATGTTTATTTAGTGTACAAAATATTCTTGATGATTTTGCATGTTTTTCTCTACTAAACTTGTTCTTACGGAATATCTATATAACTTAAATCTTCTCTAATCTATTCATGCATATGTCTATTCATCAATCTATCATCCAAACCATCCAAAACCCTACAATTTATCTTATTTCTTTTGTTTCATAACACTAGTTGGTCTTTAGAACCGAACTCCTTCCCTGTGGGATCGATATCTTTTAAAACTACATCAAAACTGTATACTTGTTGTGGTCACCATTTTTCTATTTGGTAAGCGGTATTGACAACACCTATTCGTATTTTGAACTTTTATCTTATTGGTAGAAAAGTGGGGAACAAGGTTTTTGACATCATCATCGTATATAAGCCCATCTAAATTAGTATGGTCAAAACCTTCCGATCATAGACCACTTGAAGACCAACACAAAAATATAACTAAGAATGCTCTCTTTAAAATATGAATGAGCCTTTAAAAGAATACATGTGACGAAGGCAAAACTCATGGAGGATCTCACAAAAAGCTCGCGAAGAAAAGATGTCAAAACTAAGAAGGAAGGCCGAGCTGAAGTGAGAAATAAAGGAGCATGAGAAGGCTCTTTAAAAGGAGAAGGGGAGCTAAAATCTCCCCTAATTAGAAATGTGGAATGGGAAAATCCCATCCCACAAGCGAGTCACACGCTCAGAGCCCTAGCCTCTACTGGTTCTCCCACTTCACATAGCCTGCTTATGCGGGATGTGTGCAGCCATGCAAGGTAAGCCCTAATGGGCTTACCTTGGCCCACAAGCATGGGCTTGCGGCCTGCTTCCCGCTAGCATTCGATGACCTAGTGCTAGCTCAAGCTAGTGGCTCATAAGCAAATTTTTCCCACAGGGTAGCTGCGTAAGCCCAATCTACGAACAACCCATGTTCGCGAGGCCCACTCGCAACAAGAAAATACCCTTGCTACCACTCATGTAATTTTTCCCAAAATTCCTCCTTTATATCATTTTCATTATTATTTGGTGTACCCAATTAATAATTTATCAAACGAGTTTGACATCCCTAATATTCTCGGTATGGACCTAGTTAGTAAGTTATTTAATTATTCCGATAAAGACCCCCAAAGTGTGTGACCTCATAGGATCCCGAAGTATAGAGAAGCTAGAGGTTAACCTAAACTAGGCTTCCCATCCAGGAATCTTTTAGCTTATTGTTGTAGACCAAAATGGAACCCGATAACTCTAGACAATCAAATGGCCTTTCTAGCCAAGGCATATGATCCCCCGACACTCGGAATGTCACGTGCTTGTGACTTGATCTGGTTTTGCAATAGTAATAAATACAATACACTACTTCAATCAGGATAAGTACCATCCATTTTATTGAGCCCGAATTAAGAGTTAGCTCATATAATAGCCGTAGCTATCTTGGATATAGACTTGTTCACGAAGAACACCACTCGCCATAATGTATCAAGATTTAGTAGTATTTCGTTCTATCAATCTTTTACATTTATCAGAGGTTTATGAGTGTGTCTCTTCAACACGAGGTCTTGAGGTACATCTTCCATTATATCACTATATTAGTAGTGATGGATCCCATCTTGACTACTCAGCTTTCCAACGAGTGATCATCACTATACCCATAATCACCAATATTATCCTAAACACCAGGGTATGAATAAGTATGACCCAAAGTATAGCAACTCCCACACAAGGTAATTGGGATCTTAGGTTTGAGGATACTTGTACTGTTATTGCAATAAGACATGATACCAATACATGCTGAGAGTCTACCTTATAGCGTTCTCCAATGTATTACCCGAATACATTCATTTGTTACTCAAGGTACGACCTTCAGCTCATGGGATCGACTGCGTGGATTCAATCCAAGGAGTAAGCCTACACATCCCAGTTTATCCACTTCATTGTTATCTAGTCTCAATGAAACTATGACTAGGGATATTTATACTATTCATAGTAACATGTGTGTGCCGTTCTCACACCACATAGCTCCCACTATGTCCTTGCATTTTCACACTATTAATTAGTCATGGACTTTTCTTTATCAATGCGCATATATATAATAAAACACACACACACACACACACACACATATATATATATAAATGATTCCAGCGAGAAACAAAATTTAAATAACATTGATAAACAGCAAAGATGCATTTATTATTGATAACATTAATGTGCAAACTGTTTGTACAATATAACTAATAAAGATATATCACCCTAATTTCCTGTAGGGCTTACATCATGTGTATAAAATTTGGGCACTACTCATCCCTTTCTCACTTTCCTAGTGATGTACTCGATGTCAAATTCCAATAGAAGTAACAACCATCTTAATTTTCTGGCCAAATAGGAGGATTCGCAAAGATACTTCATAAGATTGATCTTTGCATCTGCTAGGATTTAGTAAAATTGGAACTTCTTGGTGAACCAAACCATTACAGCTCATATTTTTCTCAACTATGGTGTAGCAACTCATATTTCAACAACTTCTTACTAAGGTAATAAATTGCATGTTCTTTGTTATCATTTTGCTCTTACACAAACATTTCTCCTATGGAAGTCTCTTTGATTGCCAAGTGAAGAATCAAAGGTTTTCCAGGTTTTGTGGCCATAAGGACTGATGGATTTACAAGTTAAGCCTTGGGCTGTTAGGCACTAATCATTCCATTTGACTGATTATTGCTTTGTAAGTAACTTGAAGATGGGCTCATAGATTGTAGTAAGGCGAGAAATGAATCTACTAACGTATTGTAATGAGCATAAGAACAACCTAATCTCCTTCTCTATCTTCAATTTAAGCATATGAAAAATGGCCTTGATTTTATCAGGGCCCATCTCAATTTCCCACTAACACCATGCTCCAGCAATTTACTAGAGTTTACCCCAAATAAGCACTTCTTTGGGTTCGTTCTCAAATTTTACATCTTGAATCTAGTGAGGAATTCATCAAATATAGTCATATGCTCTTCTCGAGTCATATACTACACTAGTGATAAGTGTATAATTACACTTATTATCTTATTAATTTTATACACTAAACACTATAGTTTAAGTCATTTTTATACTTCATATAACAGATTTCATGTGGTATGTAGTTGTTTTTTATGCAAATGCAGATACTAGGAAAATCTTGGGAGTAAAATGATCTAAAGGGGAATTCTATGAAATAAGAGTGAACAGGTGCAAAAAGATGCGTGGAACTTAAAGATTTGGCTTAGGATCGAAGTTGTCAAAGATCGATGAAGTTATAAGGAGAATTCTAAAGAAAAATGCAATTCACGATCGCGATAATCATTCACGGTCGTGACTTGTTCTTCTTCAAAATAGAAATCTACCATTCAAAGATTCACAGTCATGACTTGTATATCGAGGTCGTAACCTGGATGGTTTTCTGGTTTAATCTTCTTAACTGCCAACCAATAAGGACGATCAACCACCATCTACTACCAATGAATAGACACCTATCAAAAATCAACCAATCATGAAAAGGTGCCTATCCATTGTGGATTAGATTGAAGCTTCTCAACCAATCACAATGATGTGATGCAATCATTAACAAATGGACACGACTCTTCTTATAGATAGACGCAACCCTTCGAACTTTATAAATAAGGCTCCAAACCTTACAATTTCGTGGATTCAACTAGAGGGAAAACATTAGAGTGCATGAGAGAGATATAGTGTGTGTATGTATAGATAGAGAATTAGCAACATTCATAAGTATTAGCGAGAAAATGTTTAAGTGATTCGAATCCTTGTTTCGATCACTAGACTTCTCTATATTCTCGAGCGATTGTTGTATAAGTGTACTTGCAAATCACTTATTAATAAAAGTTTTCATTTTTCAATATTCATTTGTACGATATTCACAAAGAATATCATCCTAGCAGAGGTTCAGTACAGGCTGAGACCAAATTCAAATCAGACATAGGAATTGCAGGAACTGACGACTCCCATTAAAGAGTGCATGCGGTTTGATCAACTTTAGCTTTCACTTGCATACCTTACAACTTTGCTTTGCTGTCTACTTATACTTTCTATTTCGAAGTTTATGACATGTCTATGTGTCATAATGAGTGTTTCGTGTTAAGTCTTTTATATTAATCAAGTTATGTGCTTTGGAGTTAATTTTAAGAGTAGTTTTGGGGTTAACAATATCATGTATAATCATTTTATCTGTGATATAACGCTGTTTAGTGAGCCAACACTTTTGGAACAGTAACTTGCTAAATGTGGCTATGTGAGAGCGACCCGTACTAAGCATAGTATTGATGTTATCCAAGTTTATATAATTGTTTTATTTCGTTTACGCTAGGTTTAGAAAAGTTATTTCATGTGTTGCTCTGCAGTGAATAATTGAACATCTAGTATTTTGAACTGAGTCTGTTAGATTAGTTTAGTGAATCATAACATCTTTGTTAAACTTACATGTTTTCTTTGCTATCCTTGTTTCTTAGGGAAAATCTATATATTTATATTCTTTAATCTTTCATATCTATATTTACTCATTCTTCTAACCCTTCTATCCAAAATATCAAATCTATTTTATTTTCTTTATTCTGTCTTCCTTGTTGATCTTTAGACTTGGTTCCTTCCCTGTGGGTTTGATATCTTTTAAAACTACATCGCAACTGTATACTTGCAATTATCATAATTTTTCTATCTTGATAAATGGTATTGACAACACCTACAATTTATGTGAACAAGTTTTTGGCATCATTAATATATAGCCAAACTCTTTGCAAAAAAGTTATTAAACTTATCAGTAGAAAAGTGGCAAACAAGTTTTTGGCGCCATTACCGGGGAAGGCAATAGCATTCTAAAGATCAAATTGTCTAGGGAAGGAAAGTTTTTTCTACAGATTAAGTGCTAGAGAATATGGTAAGTTTTTATATTTTCATAGTTTTATTTTATTTTTGATTGTGTTTGTTTAGTGTCAAAATGTTTGCTAATATACATTAGGCTAAGTTTTGTGATGATTACATGATTGATAACTTAATTAATACATGCGCGGATGAAATTTGTCATGTTACATCTCTTGAAGAGTCAACATCAGAATCCCTTGAAAATTTAGAATATTCCTCTGAAACTAAAAAATTAGTTAGAGAAGACTATTCTATACCACCTTCTATAGATAAACCACCTTTAGTAGAATTGAAGCAATTGCCTATTCATCTAAAGTATGCATTTTTAGGAAGCAACAATACCCTACCCATTATCATTTCTAGTAAGTTATCTAGTCTGCAGGAAGAAGCATTATTAGAGACAATAAAGGGTAGAATTAAGATTATTGATTGGCAAATTTCTGATATTAGAGGAACTAACCCTAATATAGTAATCCATTCTATTAATTTGGAGAATGAAAGTAAACCTATAATAGAAAGGCATAGAAGATTAAATCCTCACATGAAGGAAGTTGTTAAGAACGAAATTATTAAGTTGCTAGATGTAGGAATTATCTATTCGATTTCAGATAGTGAGTGGGTCAGCCCTGTTCAATGTATTCCAAAAAGAGGAGGTATTACTATAGTTCAAAATGAAAAAGGAAACTTAGTTCCTACTAGGATAACAACTGGATGGCGAGTCTGCATAGACTATAAAAAATTAAATGTAGCCACTAGGAAAGACCATTTCCCTTTACCACTTATAGACCAAATGTTAGAAAGGATATCAGGTCACACATTTTACAATTTTTTTGATGGATTCTCTGGATATTTTCAAATTCATATTAGGCCAGATGACCAGGACAAAACAACTTTTACATGTCCATTTGGTACATTTGCTTATAGAAGAATGCCTTTTGGTTTATGCAATGCTTTGGCTACTTTTCAGAGGTGTGTTTCTGTTATTTTTAGTAAGTATGTGGAGGATATTATGGAAGATTTCATGGATGATTTCTCTGTATATGGAGATTCTTTTGAGGTATGTCTGGAGAATTTAGATAAAGTACTCGCTATATGTGAGGAAACTAATTTGTTGTTGACTTGGGAGAAATGTCATTTTATGAATAATGAAGGTATAGTATTAGGTCATAAGATATATGAGAAAGGAATTCATGTAGATATAGAAAAAACCAAAATCATAGAGAAATTACCTCCTCCCATAAATGTTAAGGGAATAAGATCATTTCTAGGCCATGCTGGATTTTACAGAAGGTTTATTAAAGATTTCTCGGTTATAGCTAAACCTTTACCTAATCTATTAGTTAAAGATGTGAAGTTCGAATTCTCTGATGACTGTTTAAAAGCCTTCAACACTTTAAAACTAGCATTAGTTTTGGCTCCAATCATAGTTATACCAAATTGGTCTCTACCATTTAAATTGATGTGTGATGCTAGTGATGTAGCTATAGGTTGTGTATTAGGGTAAAAGTATGAAAAGAGTTTGCATGCAATTTACTATGCAAGTCACACTTTATCTTTTGCACAATGCAATTATACTACCACAGAAAAAAAGATGTTAGCAGTTGTATATGCATGTTACAAGTTTAGATCATATTTAATAGGGTCTAAAGTAATAGTTTACACTAATCATGCTGCTTTGAGATATTTGTTTGCTAAGAAAGATGCTAAAACTAGATTAACACTACAAGAAAATCACTCTATTGCAATGGATTTTGCAACAGTAATTGCAAAGGAAACAACATTTTGCTACGGAATGGATTCCGTTGTAATATGTGTCCTTGCTGATTGATCTGCAATGATTTGAAATTCTGTTACAAATGTGCAACGGAATATTTTCCCCTTGCTAATTCCGTTGCAGAAATGCAAGTACGTTTCTGTTGCAAAATCCTTAGCAATTTTGCAAGTATAAATCCCTTGCTTGATGTACTTGCTGATTTGCAAGTGCAATATCTCTTTCCGAATCCCTTGCAAAATGTAAGATAAAAAATCATTAAAAAGTATTTGAAAATATAATTTTTGGATTGAAGGGAGCTTTATATTTATATATGAGAACCAACTTATCATTGTTAAATGAACTTTTGAAAGCTCTCAAAGGACATTAAACTTCACAAGCATTATCAACAAAAAATATTCATTCAAACTAGGAAGAAACCATGTGCAATTGCCATAAATTCATTAGTAATATCAGCAAGAATAGAATGTGTCAAATTTCGACCCCATTTACTGCAGAAATTCTAAATGCAAACCTGCAAATGTAAGAGCAGTCCAAATCAGAAACATTTTCACAAGTGTATAACATGATAAGAATGGAAAAGCATTCTGAAAGGAAAAAACAAAGTCATATTCCTAATTCAATGCGTACGTATAATTTTGCTTTAGCCTAAATGGTTGCAAAAATTCTTCATTGGTAATGGAAAAGTATGCAAGTTCCAAGGTTTTAAGTCCTAAAAACTAATAAAAGATCAGTCCAAACAATTGAATGTGCATAGCAACTGAAATTTGTTTGACGAGATAGATATGGTCAACACCCTACAAATTGAATATAATATGAAGTTAAATAAGGGTTGAGCTCACAGTAGAGTAATGAAAGAAAAAGAAAAACATATGATAGTAAGTTGACCTGAAGGAACATTAGTATGAGCACAAGACCATAAATATTCGACAAATATAGGTGACAATTGAAGAATTCCAGCCTAAAAAAACTCAAGCCAAAACACATAAAGCTTGAAGAAAACACTGATAGACAAAGTGAAGGTGGAACAACATACCCATTTGACATGAAACGGTTAAAATTCATTCAAACAAACTGACAAGTATCATATACCAACTTGTACGATTTAAAAAAAATTAATAAACAATTTAGACAAAGAACCGATTTCATTTAAGATAATAACAAGTGATTCAAAAAGCACTGTGCTTTCTTTCATAGGAAGTTTAATTAGACTTTGAAATTACATGCGAAAGGCATGAATCTCTGACTTCTTTGACTCAGATGTTAAAGATTGATGCAATCAAAATAGGCACCAACTTCAATAAACATGTGGTTAACATCCAAATCTATTAAATTAACCAATGAGTTTTACAGTTGACAAAACTTACCTTTAGTTCATATGATGTGCAAGGAAGGCCTTGTGCAATAGGAATATGGAGCTTCGACTCCCCGTTAATCATTTGCTGAGCAATTTCATGAATGATCTCTCTTAGTATTTCCCTTTGCCACAATGAGAACCAAACATCACAGTTTATGAACAAATTCCACCTAGAAACACGGTTCACATGTCAGTATAAAGCTCATTATAGAAAGTCTATCTCTGCCTTCAACTTAAATGACATTTTTCTAGTGATTTACCGAACCTTTTTCTTTAATCTCGTATTATATATCTATCCACTTGAATCAGAGTTCTAAACATAAACAGAATAATTAAATTCATAGAAGGAACCATAACAAATACTCAGTTTCAAAGAGAGGAACAACAATCTTACATATCTTCAGCTTCTTCGACATCCATGAGAAGTTTTGCTAGAAGTGATGCAAGATAGCAACATGCTTCAGTCAACAATATCAAAGTATTGAAATGTGAAAATGAGCTAGAGTATTTTTGACAAAAGCAAAAGGAAACAAATTAAATATAAGTATTAGAATGAATGCTAAAATTACCAGCATTGAACCTAACTCCAAGTGTTTTGATTAAACTAGTTCATTCCACAGAATCCATGAAAAGAAAGACAGTTTCCTCTCAAATATTTTATCTAAAAAAGCTGAGTTAAAAGAAAATGATTAAAATTCTAAGCAAATGTAAAATTAGCATTTCATATTAATAAAACGAGATATAACACTCGTGTATTCATAAGATAACCACAAAAGGAACAACACAAGAGTAAAAAGTTGTATTTCAACTATGTTTAACAATATACAATCCCAACTTGAAAAAATATTACTATATTTAAAAAAATATTGAACATTTTATGTGCTTCAATAACTCAATTTACAAGTCCAAAAACTCACGAAGAAAAAGCGAAGTTAAAGGCTGCAAAATGCAAAGATAAGAGTTATTGCACATTAATTCACTCACAAGTTAATGACTCAAGATAGAATTTCCTTGTATGTCATATCCAAAGGAAGAAAATAATAAGTCCAACTAATTCAGTTCGATTGTCCATTTAGTCTAAAGATAAATTCCAACGTCAAAAGGTGATTATGTACAAGATACTTCTCAAGGATGAAACAAAAACAAAAATGCAAATAAGCTGTAAATTGATACCTGGCTGCTGTAATTGGTGGGCAATCCTTGATAACTTCGTAATTCTTCCAAAGTCACCAAATCAATAAATTTCAAAGTCATGAATCATCCCAGAATCAATAAATTTCAGAGTCTAGTGAGATTCAATGCCATTAGCCTAACTTACATGACTAATGAGTCCAAGCGAGAAGCTAATGGCCTAACTCCACCAATATATCACCATCAGGAATTTCTATTATTTTCACGAACACTAGTTTAGGTATTTTCTTTACCCAATTTCTATAAAATTAAAAAAAATAAGTGGAATTGGAAGTATGCACGGTATCCTACTGGATACAAAGTTACAAACTATTTCAACTATGGCGAACACAGAGCGAATCATGAACAAATGCATTCCCTTAGCCCTATATATGCAACGAAACTTCAATTGTATTTTCCCACGTGAGATTACTATTATTCAAAGCTTGAATATAATCTGCAAATTTAAAAGGCAAAAGATAAAAGATAAACTAGTATTTGTATTACATTTACATTGCAAAAGAAAAGGATAGTATGACCTGAATTTTCTAAAGGTAACAGTAGTTTTATTACCATCTTCAGGAAGAAGTGAAGCTAAATATATAGTAAAAAGGTTTCACTGGAAGTTTGAAACTAAATGCTCAAGTAAAAAAGACCCATGCTACCTTTATAGATGACATGCGAATACATAAACATGCAACGCCACTTGAAGTAATAATAAGAAAAAACAAGAGATGATCAGTTCCACCTTTTAAATTTTTGATTGGCTTCTTAAACTAACACGTTTTGCATTTGAATACACCTCAAACTAAACCTTCTCAAACTTGATGCAACAAAAATTTTTGAATGTAAAAGGTAAAGAAATAGGATTCAACATGTTCCAGTAGTGACATAATGTGAACATAGAAATAATTTGATATTGTCGATGAGTGAGCAGTTTTTACCTAAAAAATGCGAAAATATCTTTAGAAATCATGGTAAAAGAACAAGTAATGTAATAGTTCAAGCACGATGCATACTTTATACTTACTTATCACCTATACCAAATATATGGTAACTAATAACGAACCAAAGGTAATTTACTCAATCAATTTAACAGCAGAAAGTAGATTTTATAGAATTCAACGTGTAGTTTTAGCTGAAAAAGTTTGTTAAACTATATATTTTTCTTTAAGGCAAGAAAATATGTACCCCAAGTAACACAATGTATAGTATGAACCCCAAATTTTCAAGTTAGATCATCCAATAAAATACAAAACGACAGCACATAGGATTTCGAAATAAAAGCACCAAATCTACTTTCACTAGTAACAACTTCTAAAGCAGCATCATATATAGATAATTAAACATCATAATTGGTTTTAATTTGATCAGAGATTCAGAATATTGTTCAAGTAATTAGAGAATAGAGAAGAAATTGGGCATTCAACCTTCTTATAGGAAAGTGAAAAACACGATTCGCCATTTTCTTTACTACTTTCAACATCACAATCCCAAAAAAAAAACCTATGAATGAAGCAAAAGTGCCTATATGTCCCCTCCACTTTGTAAATGTAGAAGCATATCCGTGAGGAAGGGTTCTGTAGTATGACTATTTATTCAAGTAAAGAATTGATTTGAAATGCCAAAAATAACTTAGTTGCAAAGCCTAGACTCTTTGCCAAAGGTAATATATCGATGAAGCTGAGGAAGAAGACTCAATATCCCTGGAAAATATAGTCATGGAAATTTAATAACTTCAAGGAAAACTGGTATACATGATTGAAAATTAAACCTCTAATTAGATATATATATATGAAGCCTAATGATCTAAAATTTGGTATTAAAATAGGAGAGGACAATAAATAGTACACTAAATTATCATCATCTTACATGTTTTCAAGTGAAACAATATAGGACAACAGCTAAGGTACGGGAAGGTAGCAGTATTTTATCTTTGCCTTAATAAGGAAAATAAAAATGCTCTTGGAACAGAACATTAATTTTGGGTTTTTGTGGATCATCTTGAGACAACTCAAAGAATCTCATGCATAAATTATTTTACCCTAGATAACAAAAGATGTATAAATTAGAACACAACCAAAATTTATCTGAAAACAACAACCATTATCAATAATAAATATAAAAGTAAGAAAGTTAAAGAACATAAAAGATTCATAAATGTAACCCACTTTCTGCAAATATTGTGCAAAACTAAAAATAAAATCTTTGTTCTGCATCTGTAGCAACAACAATATGAAATTCAGTTTTAGTAACCCACCTTAGAATGTCAACAACCAGGTTCAAACCTAAGATATCAATATTTA
>CATIWQ010404731.1:0-13049 GCA_949673415.1 Euphorbia schlechtendalii | reverse complement strand
TAATAATATTTGTTATTAATAAGAGTATAATATAGTAAAAAATATTTAAACTTTCAATAATTAATAAAAGTAACATTATAAATTTATTATTTAAATCACGGATAAAATAAAACAAACTGCTGCTACAGTCATATTATAATAGCATAGCAACAAAAAATATAAAAATAAAATAATAACTAATTATAAAGATAAAATAGTAACCAAATAGTAACACAATATGAGACATATCTTAAAATAATACTACCATTAGATTGACACATACAACTCAGTATATTTTAGGTTCAATGTTTTATAAATAAAAGCATTCCTTATTTATTTCATTGTACAAAATTGTAACATAATATGAATGTCAAATTGAAATTTAGAGTTATTTTTCATTAATTCAAAAAAAATACAGATAAAGAAAACAACAAAATTAAGATTTTGAGTTTTAGTTACATACCTTTAGATGTATGTTTGAACCAAAACCTGTAAAAAAATATCACAAACTTAGATTTTACTCATTATTAATTAAACAGACAAAGCAATTGAAGTTAGATTTTTTTTACCTAATACACTTAGTGAGAAATAAGAGTAGAGGGTGTAAATGATGCAATGGAACTGGAGAGAAAATAAGAGGAGAGGTGAGTAATGAGTTTGGAAAAAATGAATGTAGATAAATTTGAGTTTTGTTGGCCTTATATATAGTAAATTCAAAGTGTAAGAACTGAAATAAAATGTTTCGGTTCTTACACAAAAATATATAAAAAAAATTAATAGAAAACAAAATGTTTCGGTTCTTACAATTTAAATATAAAAAAAATTAAAAAATTTTTTTTAACAGAAATGACAAAAAATATTTCGGTTCTTGTACATTTCAGAACCGAAATATTTTTTATCATTTATTTCTTGGTTAAAACGACAACATATTGGGATTTAATTCCCAACCCAACTATATTTTGTTACTATTCATTCCCAGGGGCATTATTCAAGATCAAAATCCCTTTCTTTTTTCACTTTTAAATATAACTATTTAACCTATAGTTTTGGTCATTTATCTATCAGTTTAGTTTGATTTATCAAGCTATTTTTTGAAAAGTTCCATATTCAAGATTTTTTATAAGTAACAGAGTTAGATTATTTTTAAGAAAAACAAGTCAATCAGTTTTTAATTGATTAGTATGAAAGATCAAAATGTGCTGTTCAAAGGTAGAATATGTAGTTTAATAAAAGTTTACGAGAATAGTTTATTAAGACAACAACTTGAAAAACAATATCAAATAAATCTTAAATTTTAAATTGTAACCGCATAGAAGTGCTTCAGAGATCCGTCTTAATTATACAAAAATGCATTTGAGAGCCGCCTCATGCACACTTTGCTCCACATATGTTGCTAAGTTTAGGCATATCGGGTACATTTTACCAAGTTAAGGTTGCCTACAGATTCTATTTAGGAACTGTTTGATGTTATTGTTCACTTAATTATTACGATTGTTGTTTGTTGTTGTTGATCACTTTTTTTTTATGGAAATAACCCTTTTTTGGACCCTGTGGTATAATATGTTTACTTCTTGTGTCCCTGTGGTATATCCGTTACCTAGTTAGTTCCCGTGGTTATAATTCCGTTACCTATTTAGTCCTTTTTTTAACGGACATCATCTCACCATGCCACGTACGATCCACATGGGAAAAAAAGATGCTGATGTGGAAATTGAAAAAAATAAAAATTATTTTCAGGGACTAAAATAAAAATTCGAAGGACATGTTGTAAAGCCCCCAAACTCTTACTGCCATCTACTTCTGAAATTAGGAATAATTTACAAACCTTCCATCACGTGATCTTTTAATTAAATCAAACCATAAATTGCTTTTGCTTTTGATAAACCTCTCTGCTTCTTCTTACCGTTTTCTGAATCAACCTTAATCACAGTTGTTTGTGATTCCTAAGATTTGCTACTTTCAGTCTACTTTAAGCTATCAAATCGAAGAGTAGACTGAGCAGGCAATTGTTCACAATGAAAATTCAAAGTGAAACCAAAGTTGTTAAGTTCTTGCATTGCTGTAGAATCTCAAGAGCAGATGAAAGATTATTGAGGTTGGAATTTGATAGGGAAAGGTAATAAAGACTCTGAAAATTCTTAAAGTTCTCTCGAATTTGGTCACTGAAATGATTCCGAGTAAGATTAATATTTCTCAAATTCTTAAAATCTGGAAGATTACTAGGCAAAAGCCCTCGATTGGAACCCAAATCAAGAGAGGCCAAACTAGTCATGAAAGAATTGTTAACTTGAATATTCCCATCTAATGAATTGTTCCTCAAATTAAACAGAAGAGGATTTTAGGGCTTGAAATTGTAGAACCAGTGAGAGAAGAAGCAGATGCAAACGTGGATTGAGGGCTTTACAATATGTGCTTGGAAATTTTAGTTTAGTCCCTGAAATAATTTTTATTTTTTTAAAATTCCAAGTTAGCATTTTTTTCACATGTGGATCTTACGTGGCATGGTGAGACGACGTTCGTTAAAAAAGGGACTACTTAAATAATGAAATTATAACCATGAAGACTAATTAGGTATACCACAGTAACACAAGAAGTAAACATGTTATACCAATGAACTGAGAAAGAGTTTTTTCCCTTTTTTTATCCACAAATAATAAAAAAGTAACCGTAAACATTTGGTTCCAACTGCATTTTAATAAAGAAAAAGCAAAAAACAGATGTTGATTTACCAAAGAGACCCTTAAAATAGAGTGGAACAATTGGGCAAAAATGTCATATTCAAAAAAAAAATTGAAGACAGAAAGAACAAAACAAAAGAAAACTCACCTGGTCAGTTGTGGCAAAGCAAAATTAAAAGAAACAACTTCATTCCGCTCTTCTGCTTTGCACTACCGTACGTGTCACCTACACCACTTTATAAAGCGTCTCTATTCCTCCTCCACCTCCACATTTTCCCCTTTCTCTTCTTCTTTACTCTCACTGTAAGGCTTTTTTCTCTTTTATCACTGTCACTAGTGTTTCTGCTTGTGGTACTGGTAGCTCATTCTGCTTTTTCAAGCTTCTATGGATGTTGATCTATAGAGGTTTCAACATCCAAGGTTAATAAAACAGAATTTCGTTCAACTGATAAATGAAATGTATAATAATATTTGTAGCTGAAACTATGGCTATCTTAACAATTGTATTCCTGTTTCCTGAAGAAAACAGAATTTCGTTCTTCTGATTACACGCACGTTTCTAACCTAAATTTGTTTATCTTAACAATCTCAGTCCTATTTCGCGAACAAAACAATTTTTTTTAGTTTTCTTTTTTGTATTCTAGTGTTGATGAGTCAGGGTTGCTGATTGTCATGTTTGTTTGGCTGAGAACTTATTAGGAACGAAGTTGAAGGCAAATTTCGTTATGAAGCCTGAAAGCAATATCTCTTCAAAGGCACGGGGAAATGCGCGTAGTCCTTCAAAACGGTTGTGCTCAGACGATAAGGCTTATGGTATGATTAAGCTTTTTCGTTTGCTATATTCTTTGTGAAAGCTTCTCAAGTTTGCATTTAATGACCTCAGTTTTACTTTGTGTGAATAATTTTGTAGGAAACTCGGAAACGCAAAATAATTCTGTCCAACAGAAGAGCCAAAATCCAAAGAGCCTGGATCTTGCCAATCGGAAACCATGGTCGAAGCGTAAAAGAATTTCTGAATTTTGGCCTAATAGCCACAAAGAACACGCAGTGTCTGGTACCAATTCTTCCATTTTTAACAATTTTTATTAGCATATTTTTTCCCAAGTGTAAACTATTGCTATTATAGTTGTCATTATTCTCCTGGAGTGTAACCAGTAATGAGTTTTTTTTCCACTCTGTTATTTTGAGTCAGCTGAAGTTGGAATAGTCACTTGCTAGTTGCTTAACATCTTACAAATGTGGGATTCCTTTTTTCTTTTTCTACATGCCGCTTAATGAATTTATGATGCATATGATTCCAAAATTATACTGAGTTTACCATTTACAGAGGCTCAACAATTTTAATTTTGAACCTTGTTTGGCTCTAATCATACACTAGCTGATGTTATCATTTACCTTGTTTGTTTTTCTTGTACTTTTTGAAGAGTTTAAATATTCATCATATCATCTCACAGAAAATCAACCAACTTTTCAGTTTCCCCTCTGAAATGAGTCATGCGATTTGTGCTAAATTTTGGGATATACACTTGTATTAAAGGATTTAAATTATGTTGCCATGTTTTCCCGTTTCGAGTTTTCTGAGCAAAATCACGTCCTTATCCACTTTCTGATTGTAGAAAATATTAAGGCCATCGATTTTTAACAGTTATTCTGGTCTTTGTGCTTTTCTTTCTTCAAGTTTTAGTGCTAATGGTATAAAACTGGTATAGATGTACTGTACTACTTCCATTCATAACTACTCAAAATTAAGAGAGAATTTTATTTGTATGCAGAGAATATTGGAAAAACTGAGGAAGCATATGAGGTGAAGAGAACAAAATCAACCTCATTTGGCCGCCAAGGCCTGGAAGATGGAATGGGGAAGCAGAGTCTTGCTAATCAACTGGCAGATTTGGAAGAGGCAGAGATATCGCCAAGTCCGAATCATGCAACCTATTTCAATTCAGCTATACTAGACAAAAATGATTTGAGAAAGACATATGGGGAAACTGGAGGGGAAACTGGTTTGGATAAACTGAAGAATTTAGAAGGAGAGAAACCAACTCATTCACATTACCCAAAGAATTCTTGCCTGAGAGATTCGAAAAAAGGGAAGACGTTAATGCTCACTCAAAGCAGTGGCGCTTTGGATAACTTGGCAGAGAAGGAAAAACAGATGTTAGCTGAAAAGCTTAAGGAAGGATGGGATGATTTTAATTGTCTAACAGTACTTCGCCTAAACAGTCTCGGAACTTCACAGATTACATCAGGGGATAAAAAGGAGCAACTCAGAACCAGTAACGAGATGGTCCAATCAGGGAAACAATCTGAGACAATACCAGGAAAAAGCCTTGAAACTTCACAGCTAACATCCAGAGACAGTGAGGAGGAGCAACTCAAAGCCCATAACAAGATTTTCCTTTTAGGGAAAGAAATTAAGAGAGAAACTACAACGTCAATGGGCGTCTGCTTTTCAGACTCTGATTTCAAGGTACATCATATTAAACCTTCTGGTTGCCCCAAAGTGCCCTTTCATGCAGGTATAGCTGTTTGTAACATGCAGAAAACCGAAGTTCAAGCATCAAAACAACAACCAATATCTGAGGAAACAAGCAAGATTTCCGATCCATCCAGCATCGATTTGCAGATGCCACTACTGAGCAACGTGCAGATGAGAGGAAATGCTTTTAATTTTTTTCGCTGGCCAGTGAGTCGAATCAACGTTCAGGGTTCTAGGAGCATGTCTATCGGTTCATCATCAACAACTAAGCTTCCTTTTCATGCTAACCTTAAGATGCCACGTAGAGAGCAGCTTCCTAGTAATGACCCATTTCAAATTGAACTTGAAACACTAAGAAAGAATTATGCACAAGACTTAATGATACATTACGCTAAGGTTTGCTCAAGAAACATTCAGACTCATTTTTATTCTTCAGCCCTGAACACACAAGTTTCCTTAACCGCTTAAACTTTTTTTCATTCAGGTATGGCATATGAAATGGAATCGGTATAAAGAAGTTGGAGAGATACTCAGGAAATATGACATTTCATTTCATGAGGCTCAGGCAGCATTTCAGAACAAGATAAAGGATATCAGGTCAAAGGTTCAAAAAGTTTGTCAAAGTAAGTTATTGGCAAATGCTGTGATGCTGAAGCATAATGATCAGGAAGAAGCTGTTGCACCAGAAACAAGTCGAGGTGTATAAATAATAAAATGCAATTCATTCTGACTTTGTCTTGTTTACCTGACTAAAAAATATGGTCTTTTTTTTGTTACTCTTGACTTTACCTGGCTAGCTTCCTTTTTTTTTTTTTTTAATTCTGCAGCTGCATCTGATAATCCAAATCAGTTAGTCCAGAACTCTACACAAATGTCAGCAGAAAGGCTTGATCAACACCCACCAGTTACAGCACCATCTGAACCGGTGGTTAACCAGCCATTGCAAGTTCCTGCAACACCATATTCAAGTGGAACTATGCTCAGTTTTACCTCTGGTTCCTATATAGATGGTCTTATATCCAGAGCGGCTGATTCATACATTCGAAACATTGTATCGCGATCGTCGAAGCCAAGTTCCAAAGGGGAGTAGTTTATTCAACGTTGCCCGGATATTCCTGCAACAGTTAACTATATGCCTAGCATCAGTAGTGTGGATATTCTTATATATAGTATCCACTTAGCATTAAGGATGTGAATGGTTGATGGTTTTAAATGTGTGAATTTGCTGAACTACTATTTTGTTTGACTTAATTAATGGTTTGTGTGTATATTTGGCTAAACTAATTAAGCTATTCTATTTGACTTATATTTTATGGTTACTGTGTACATTTGGCTAAACTAAACTATTCTATTTCACTTGTTTGAATTTTATTAATTTTATAGGAAGTGTGTCGTTTGTCAACTAAACTTCCGTTCTTGAATTTTAGGACATTATTTAGCCCTCAATCCTAGTTAACCTACATATTAGGGCAGCAGTGTTGCTGTTAGGTAAATAACATCAAAGGAAAATTTAATGAAATGCTAAAAAAGATAAATGCAAGTGATAAAATAGAAACTATTAGTTGCTTACATTCTGGATAACAAAATTTCTTGTTAGGTGCTTATCGTTGTTTACTAAATCCTCAACCTCGTCAGCATAAATAGAGAGCTATAGGCAACAAATATTAAGTTCCGTAGCTATACATATTATTCGAATTTTTGAGACTAGAAATGATCCTTACATTAGATAAACTCATTGACTGATTGATGGTATATGAGAAGATTATTAATAGAATTTAGTTTTATAATTTTGCTTATATTTCTAAATTCTCAAAATACAATTTTATATTGGTTGGTTCCAAATTATAGAAAATTTAATTTTCTGATTTAGTTATTTATTTCTTATTAATTATCTCCCATTTATTAAGTACGATAGTCAACGAAAATATGTCAATGTTTTACAGGATAAAATACAAATAGATCCTTGTGATTATGGCAACTTCTTACTTGTTTGGTATTAACTAAAAACATATGCAAGGTCTATTATGTTCTGATTAGCTAATATACCAAATTTTCAAATGTAAATCCAATAGATAATTAGGAGAAAGTTTTACAAAATACCCGATTTTATTTAATGAAGCAATTTATTGAGTACTTTTTACAATACAACCTCAATTCCTTCTTTTAATTGTTAATATATATAAATACACAGAAATATATGGAACTCAGTAAAACAATTATTACAAATTCTGAGAAAATATTCTGCGGAAAAAATAATGGACAGACACTACAACCTAAAAATATTATCACTGAATTATAAAAAAACAAGAAATATCATTAGTATTCAAAACCCAACCTTTCCAAGTTCCATATATATATATATATATATATATATATAGAAATACTAATCATGGTGCCAACAATTTTTCTGCACAAAAGAATTTCATTCAACTCCTGTAAAAAAATTCATTAAAATAAACTAAACAAATCAATCAATATCCGATAATATTCCCTCCTAGTGCAGGGGCCCTTATTGCTGTAAAAGCAAGAAAAAGATTCATTCACGGAACTTACAGCAAAAAAAAAATATAGACCTAATTTGTCTTTTTTGACATCAGATAGGTCCGGAGGTAGTAGAACCAAAGACTACTTCCAATAGGTCTCTATACAAACATCACGAGATGATACGGCCTTATTCCCCTTGGGAAGTGACTCGATGAGTGTTTTTGAATATGCTTTTGCAGGAAAAAAAAATCAAATATTTTTCTTGAAAATTAAATTTCTCAGCAGAATTACTTAAAGATGATCGCAAATTGCCTTGGTGAAATCGGTTGTTGATGCAGAGCCGCCGAGGTCAGCTGTTCGGTACTTGCCTTCAGCAATTGTTTTAAGGATCGCATCCTGTATCCTATCAGCCTTGTCATGAAGCTCGAGATGCCGTAACATCGACACACCACTCAGCAGCAAGGCTGTCGGGTTTGCTAGATTCTGTTGACATTCATATGCAGAACAAGGTTAGTAATGTGCCACAAAAATTCTGTTTTCTGAAGAAACAAAAGATAATTCAAAGTTCTCTTTGTATTTCAGAATATTAAGAAGAAATCCTTTCCAGTGCATTAATTCAGAAGTGAAATGCTAACCAATGCTCACAGACTGGTCAAAACTCAAACAGTATAATAATTTCAAACTACAACAATGAAAATTATCCAATACCCACAATCCTTGAATACGTCCCACAGCTTGCCCCTTATGCTTTCTTGGCAAAGTTCTAGGAGATTGGTTACAGCTCAATAATCAAGAGAGTAGTCATTTCTTCATCTGAAGGAGTTCTGTCACACGATAATAAATCTATTTCTAAACCATAAATTCAATCAAAAAGGTTACTGACTTGATGATTAGCCAAAAATATATGCTGTATCGGTTGCTGACATGATTTTCAAGAAAACAATGCCCACTCTGTTGAATACACTATATGTCCCAGGATATAATAAGTACATACTAACATATTATCGCATCATGAATCATGACTAAGAAACATTCAGATGCTTTCTTGGATCACCGATTACCTTATATCTAATAATGTAAACTGTTTTGCAGTTGTATTTACTACTTGGCAAAATAAAGGAAGGACATTCATTACAAATAACAACCATGATACTTAAAAGAAAAAATAGCCTAACTATAGGCTAACCTTTCCGGCAATATCAGGTGCTGATCCATGCACAGCTTCAGCAAGACAAATGCCTCCCTCACCAATATTGCAGCTGTGAAGGATTACAAAGCTGTCAGATCACAGATGATACAGATTTAAGATAACTAAAAATATAATATGATCTAAAACTACCTTGGTGTTAAGCCCAAACCACCAATTAAACCGGCACAAAGGTCACTGATTATATCACCATATAGGTTTGGCATCACCAGTACATCAAATAGTGATGGATTCTTCACAAGCTGAACAGCAGAATAAGTAATCAGATGTGCCCTTTCACAAATTATGGAGTTCATATGCACACACAAATAATTTTTATCAAAGACACCAAATACAGAAAATCCTAAACCATAGTAGTCAAAGGCGCGCCTAGGCCCTCGGGCGAGCCCTTGCGCCTTTAGGGGTTTTAGGCTAATTTTTGCGCCTAGAGAGCCCCAAGGCACACCTAGGCGGCCAAAAAGCCCAAGGAGCGGCCTTGCGCCTTGAGTGCGCCTTGACTACCATGTCCTAAACAAAGGGAATTAACATACCATCATGCAGCAGTTGTCAATGACGACTTCCTCGTACACTATCTCGGGATACTTCTCAGCAACCTCACGGCAGCACTGCAAATGTTAATTAAGCAGCTTAATGTGTGCACAATAAGGTAAAGTACCAACCAAGAGTTTAAGTGGAACAAATATAGAACCACGATACCTTAAGAAACAGTCCATCAGTTTTCTGCATAATGTTTGCCTTGTGTATTGCAGACACTCTCTCTCGCCCATGTGTTTTTGCATAATGAAAAGCATAATCCGCAACCCTCAAACTTGCTTGACGAGTGATAATTTTGAGACTTTCAACAACACCTCTCACCACCTAGAACCAAAATCAAGCCCTCACTAAGATTATGTATTGCACATCAGTTAGTAAACCTAGACATTCTTTAAAACAGAAGAAACTTACTTGGTGTTCAAGACCACTGTATTCCCCTTCAGTATTTTCACGGATTGTTATAAGATTCACATCATCATAACGAGTTTTGTAACCTGGAAGGCTGTTGCAAGGTCTGACATTGGCATATAAATTAAGTTCTTTCCTGAGGGTGAGGTTGAGTGATCTATGGCCTTTACCAATTGGTGTGGCCATTGGCCCTTTCAAGCCAACTTTATTGCGCCGAACTGACTCCAGACTTTCCCATGTAAGAAAACTCTGAGTCCTAGGATCTATTTCAGTCCCAACATAGTGTTCTTCCCAATTGATTGGAACCTCGGCTTCTCTAAAAACCTGGAATAAATGAATAAAGGTGACAATTAAATAACCTTGCAACTACACCAAATAAAGAAGGCTACCCAGGGGACGAAGCATCCCACACTCATGCAGGGTACGGGGAAGCATTACCCTGAGGCAGACAATTTTAGGCGATATGGAAAAAAAATAGAAAATAATTTAACTTGTTTGAAGGTATAAAGGAAAAAATATTAACTACATGATACTTTTAAGTTCATCTGGTAAGGAATAGAAAGTACTAAACATTCTATATCCATCAACCTTCAATCTAATCCTAATCCGTTGATACTAAGTTTACTGCTGTTTTAAAATATTCATAATTCCTCAGATAAATCAAGCAATAAAACACCAATTTCCAACATAGCCAGCGACTTCTGACTTTTGATTGACGAGAAATTGTTAAAGGAAATACTTGATAGACCTTCGATTTTCTCACTACCCATCCTATGTTTACAGAAATTTTTACCACATTACCTAATATGTGGAAATCTTCAATACATTTTTAAGCATACATAAGACAGAATGGCTGCAATATAGTTAGATTGTTGATACAAATATTTCAAGAATATTTCCAAAACCTATTGATCAAAGACTTTATACTAAGTTTACAATCAGTAACACATGAAAACGAACTGCAATAAACCAACAATGCATTTAAATAATCTAGAGCTTAAATTCAAATGGAGCTGTAAAGATTTCACAGTGAAGAAGGGAAACTAATTAAAACATATAGGATAAACCTATGTGATCATCAAAAAAGAGGAAAATATATTCTGCGCATCTTAAATTCGATCTATTCGCGTATTATCTACATATAAAAAGACGATGCACGAAAAAAAAAAAAAGGAAAGAGTATGCATTTACAGTAAAGATACTGCTAGCACATAAATCACGAAATACTGATAAGCATAAAAAAAGCTAATTATAAATTACGCCGTTCTTCGCCCTATAAAGCGCTAAAACGTCAAATCAGGAACAAAGCAGCAACCACATGAATTAATTTAAATCAGAATCCACAAACATAATTTGAATCGTACGCGAAATACAGGAAGAAATACAAACCTGTTTGACGGATTCGGCGATCTCAGGGCCGATACCATCGCCGGGAAAGAGAGTGACTGTGAACTCGGAGGAAGAAGAAGAAAAAGCTCTAGCGGCGGAAGATAATAAGGAGGAATGATATCCGGCGTTAGCCGTGGAAGAGGAGAAGATCTGAGCGGAGGAGCGGCTTCCGAGAACGCGTCTAAGGAGGTGAGAAGCCATCGTTTCTCTGCTCGAGTTCGCCTCTGATTGAGAAAAAGTAAAAGAAGAATATCGAAATACAGACTTTTTTTTTTAATTGTCTTATTAAATAAACTAATATTCCTTTATATTATTAGAATATATAAATTGAATTTTATTATTATTTCGCCTTTTTTAATTTTCTAGTGAGACTTCTTTAAGAAACTAGGCTCTAAACTTGTTCATGGTCCGGTCTCAGACCGGACTGAGTTCGTTTCCATTGATTGGTTATGATGTGTCAAAACTTGATATTTTATGAGTCGAGTTTGGTTTATGTATAAATACCTAACTCGGTTCGAACCCGATTCGATTAATATTATATATATAAAATATATATTTATATATTATGTTTAATATTACATTAAATTTTTATATTCTCATTTATTGATTTTTTAAATATAAATACAATAATTCATACAAAAATTGAATAATTTAATGGAAACGTAATTTTATGTAAGATTTATATGTAATTGTATAAACTATTTCTTTTTTTATATGAAAAAAAGTTGTTCTTGCCGAGCGTCGGAGACATCTTTATCTGAGGAGGAGGCTTCGTCGACCGGCTCCTCAGATAAAGATGTTAGGATCGGCCTGCTTATCCTCGGAATCCGAAAATAAAACAGATTGTTTTAGTGACATATCTAATTAAACTGAATAGGGAAGAGTTGTCACGATCATTCAATCAATCTTAGCAGGCGGGAAGGGCGCGAAAACTATAGTTTATAGAATGCAAGCAAGGTAGCTTATTCTCTTAGTAGCGCTCGTTGGCAACAAGGGAGAGGCATTGGAAAGACTAGGTAGACCATGCTAAAGTAAAGAGGCATTCAAGAAGCGACTAGTCGCTTCTAGCGAAGCTTCGTTAAGGCCGACACTACATAGAGAGATCCATATACCAGTTATAAGCTGCCGCTTTCATGCCTATAGAGGAGGAAGTTGTAGTTTCTAGGACGAAGCCGAGCCACTAGTGGAGTGGCGAAGGAGGCCTATCAATAAAAAATTTTAAATGAAAAAATTAGTATGGGTCATGGGCCGAGTTAAGCATGACTTCATAAACCGGATCCAAATCTGAAATTTTAAGGTATGGACCGGATTGGGTTTGGGTTGATTTTTTTATACGAAATCTGATTAAACTAAACTCAAACCCGACCCAGCTCGCTTGACGAATAGATTTACTAGGCTCCCGTTTGTTTTCTAAAACAATTTTATAGATAAATATTTCTAAAATGCATTTTTGCAAAAATGATATGGTATTAAATTATGAAAAATACAGCGACAAATTGTGAAAATTATGTAGATAAAATTTCCTTTTGTTGGGAAGATAATTTTTTTTTTGGCCACGAAAAGCATTTCAGTGACAATTCCTTGGATTAAATATTTCTTCAATTCATCTAATTTTAAGCAATACACCCGAAACTATACATGTTTTACAAAAACCCTTTTGGTTGTAATATACCGAGCCAGACTAGGGATGGCAATGGATCCCGGACCCGGTCCGGATCCGTGGATCCGGATCCGTTTTTTAGGGTCCGGTTCTCGATTTTATGGACCCGTCGGATCCGGGTCCGGATCCGGATCCGAGTCCAGGAAACGGGTCCGGGTCCGGGTCCGGGTAAGGAAACCCGGATCCGTATTTAAATATTAATTGTATATTTTTATTTATTATTTACCCCAA
>CATIWQ010404690.1:0-16584 GCA_949673415.1 Euphorbia schlechtendalii | reverse complement strand
CACAAATATTTTACTCTTCTAACGTAAAAGCCTAATAATTTATAAAACCCAAAATCAGCTAATTGGGATCATTAGTACAAAGCCTCCACATGTTTTGTTCAATTATAAGGAATGGATGAGAAAGCAATAAAGTAAAGGTTTTTGGATGGTTACTTCTGCACAGTAAAAATGAGAGTAACACATGGAATTCATTTGATAAAAGGAAAGAACTGACAATAGTTTTTTTTTTTTTATTGAATTTATTTGATAAAATGAAAGAACTGATAACAGTTCGTTATTTATATTAATATTTGATTTTCCTCTGTAATGTAACTCGATGAACTAAACATTAAATTATGATTGGGTTGAACTTGAAGAGGGGTTCCGAGTTAGACGAGTCATAACGTTGACAATTACCATTTATCAGTTTCAGCTGTACACAGTACAGCAGCTACGAACACTTAATACACTAGCCATTCCTCATCTAATCTAATTTAAATGCCACTTTGATCCAATTCACATATGCAAATGATCGATTCGGTTTGCAGAAATTCGTGATCAGAATTCCAAGAAATGACGGGTGGTGGAAACGGAATATGGAGAAATGCGTACCAGGAAGTGGCCAATGCCAAGCCCTTGTTCCTCACGATCTACGCCACTGTTCTCTGTGGAATTCTCTTCTCCTCCGTTTACGTTTTCTCTGCTCTGTACTCCTCTCCTAAAACTTCATCTCAATGGCTTTCTTCTCCTCCCTCTACCTCTTCTCTCTCCCGTACCGTCTCTTTCTCCCCTTACTCCTTTTTTACTTGTTAGATTTCGTCATTCTTTCACTGAATTGAGTTTTTGTTTTCTTTTCAGGAATTAATCAATCACCCAGCTTTTCTCAAGATTCTCCGATCACTGTAAGTCCCCCTCCAAAGCCAGCGCATCAAAGTAGAGGTGTAAAGCCAATTTGGGAAGCTCCATCGCGGAATTCTAAAATGCCTCCTATTAGGAAATTTAGACTCACTAAAAAACTGGTTGAGCAAAGGGTGAAAGACAATGTCATTATAGTCACTTTTGGTAACTTTGCCTTCATGGATTTTATCCTAACTTGGGTTAAACACTGTACGAATTTGGGCCTTTCCAATATTCTTGTTGGTGAGTCACTTTGGATGTAATTTCATATTCTAGACAGCTAGTAAGTGGATCTTAATTTTTTATATTCAATTACAGGTGCTATGGACACCAAGCTGTTAGAGGCTTTGTACTGGAAAGGTATACCTGTATTTGACATGGGGAGTCGAATGAGTACTGAAGATGTTGGTTGGGGCTCACCTAACTTTCACAAAATGGGAAGAGAAAAAGTAATTTTAATTGACGCAATTCTCCCTTTTGGTTTTGAGCTGTTGATGTGTGACACAGACATGGTTTGGTTGAAGGTATATTACATGTATTTGTTGTTCTACGGTATCAAGCATCTTCATTACCTTGATAATGCTGTCATCATTTTGCTGGTTTACTATGTTTTGAGGGATGGATTCTTTAAACCTATTGACTATATTTTGACACGTCTTAAGCTGTTAAATGTATACTGGTTGAGCTGTCTCTTGAACTTTTAAATTTCATCCTAATTATAAATATTTCAGACTGAACTGCCTTTTCTTATTTCCAAAAAATATTATTATTGATATTATTCCTGTTTGATTTTTGCTACTATCATTTTCATTTGAAGTGATATTTTGTCAAATCCAGTTGTCAATTGGCGCAATGCATATGTTTATGGCAAAGGAAAATACAAGAAAATATTTCATGTACATTTTTTGATTATGGAAGAAAAATCTTTTTGTTTCCAGTCTTCTTAGATGCTTGGGCTTTGTCCATTGTATTAAAGTTAATGATTTTACAAGGACTTTGAGTAGACATTCAGTTCAAGACAGTTATGATCATAGGCTGTAGAATATTTCCTCCATCTTGCATCTTTTTTACTACATTGCTTCATTGAATTAGTTGATTTTATTTAATCTGTCATGTTTTTGGAACAGAATCCACTGCCATACATTGCTCGTTATCCTCATGCAGATGTTTTAACTTCAAGCGATCAAGTTGTACCCACTGTTGTTGATGACAGGTTGGACATCTGGCAAGAAGGTGAAGATAATTTTTCTTGCTTCACTTCACTAGGGCCCACTTTTGCTTTCTCCATGCTATAAGTGAAAATTAATTTCTGTTTCAGTTTTAGCAATCTTGTTAACTCTCAAAATAAAGGTCTCTTCACATATTTGAGGCCTAGTTGGTGCTCACGAGGGACATTATCTTTGTCAGAATCTCAGTGTTCTCTGTAGCTGGTTCCAAACACATTTTATTGCATATTTATATACGTGTGCTTTGCTTTTCAATTGCTATAATATCCGCTGATGAACCGTTGATGCAACCCCTTCAGTGCAATTTCTTTTATGCAAATGTATCAAGTCCAATTTGCACAATATATTGTTCTTTCAGTTTACTCATAGCATTCAGTCTAATTGGTTATTTATCAATAATGTCTGTCTCATTATTTTTTCTTGATGTTTGTCAGTTGGTGCTGCCTATAACATAGGAATCTTTCACTGGAGGCCAACAGAATCAGCAAAAAAGTTGGCAAAAGAGTGGAAAGCTACGCTCTTAGCTGATGACAAGATCTGGGATCAGAATGGATTCAATGATATTGTACGCAAGCAGCTAGGACCTTCAGTTGAAGATGAAAGTGGACTTGCGTATGCTTATGATGGAAATCTCAAGCTGGGAATATTACCCGCAACTATATTTTGCAGTGGACATACTTTCTTTGTCCAGGTACAATTTCTTTATTTGGGATATTTACTTATGCGCGTATTCTCCTTTCATGATATTTGTGTCTACTGAAATTTGTTGTGTGCCAATTAGCTTCAGCACAAAAACTGTATAACAAGCTTGTTGTAAATTGTCATTCAATTTTGCAGGCAATTTATCAACAGCTAAGATTGGAACCATATGCAGTGCATACCACATTCCAGTATGCTGGAACAGAAGGGAAGCGCCATCGATTGCGAGAAGCCATGGTCTTCTATGATCCACCAGAATACTATGATGCTCCAGGTAATTGTTGGAGTCTGAGGATTTCTTGGATGTTTCTGAAGTCGCAATACGCTTTTAGATTGAAATTTTTTTAATTGGTTCACCAAACTTTCAATCAGATAAATTCAGAAATATTCTCAAGAATGAGAATTGGATTCGCTGTGAAAGTAACAACCGAGTTTTTCTATATATCTGCCAGTTTTGTTTTGGTGAAATAAATAATCAAAATGTCAATAGACATACTGTTTCGGGTAGCAGCTATGCTAAAAGACATGTTTTTTTCGGGTTTCAGTTGTGTCCGTTACACAATGTTTCGGTCCAAAATTCATTTTTCTGATGAATTTTCCAAAGGATGCGTGGGTTCAGGAATAAAAAATTTTCATACTGACCAGGCAACTCGACCCCAGCCTGGGGCGCTGCCCCAAGATACCGCCAGGGGTTGCCGCCCCTCGGACCTTGCCGAGAGACACTGGCCATCGACCCGCCAGGGGCTGCCGCCCCTTGGACCCCGTGGCCCCCCCGGATCCCCCAAATTGTAGCAGAACCCGAACAAGTGCACTCCGCACTCTCCCGACTTGTTCAATGAAAAGTCACGATCGCATTGATCAAACTAGTCAATATAATTACACTAAGATACTAAAAGTAATTACATCCCCTTGTAATGGCAATTTCTGCTTATCTGATAGAGAACTTCTACACCATGTCAATGATTCATGTTTGTTATTCTTGGTTCTCATTGCTGCCAGATAATGTCCTATTTATGAAGTAGTTTAACTAACTTTGTTTCTGAAGTCTCCCTCGACATTAACTTGTCTATTTCATCTTTGACACTAAGAACGAACTTTTTCATATTTTTGCATGTTAGATCTTCTTTTGGCTGATGATTGACTGTAATCATGTCAG
This sequence comes from Euphorbia schlechtendalii, assembly GCA_949673415.1. NCBI lineage: Eukaryota > Viridiplantae > Streptophyta > Magnoliopsida > Malpighiales > Euphorbiaceae > Euphorbia > Euphorbia schlechtendalii. Next base: position 12,627 of record CATIWQ010404690.1, on the reverse strand, counting down.
GATATTTTACCTGTGTTATTGTAATATTTGCAATTGTTCTCATCATAATAGTTTGAAATGTAATTGAGCATTTAAGTAAATTTAATATTGTTGTCTGTAGGGCTTTTTGTTTCCTTGTCACTTAAGTTCCTTGATAACCTCTGAATCAACCTCAAAGTCAAACAACATAACTTTTAAGCACTGGATGCTTGCATCCAGAAGAGCCGTTGTTTAATTTTTGAACTGTCTTTATCTGGAAAATGCGTTTGATCATTTCATTGAAATCAATGCAGGGGGTTTTTTGTCATTTAAGCCATCTATTCCAAAGAGTTTGTTGCTGGATGGGGAGCACAATCTTGAATCACATTTTGCTCTTGTTAATTATCAAGTATGAACGCTCAATTTTATATTAGTAGCATTTGACACTTGATTCTTTTTTTAACCTCACGATATATTTCGTTCAGATAAAACAAATAAGGACAGCACTTGCCATTGCTACATTGTTAAACCGTACACTGGTGAGAGTAGTTCTAAACTAGTATTATTATGCTATGGTTTTTTGGCAGTAATGAGAGTCCATACTTAACAATCCATTTTATCTCATAATTGGTTGCGTAATTCGAATTAATTTCCTTGTATTTTGTTGTTTAACCCATCTTACAGCAATTGATGCAGTGATTGCCACATTGCCACTTATTAATTTTCAGTTTTGAAAATATGGAAAATGGTGAACAAGTTTCTATTCGATCCCTTGTCTGAGCTTGATGTGCACATTTCAGGTTATGCCTCCACTATGGTGCAGGTTGGATAGGCTATGGTTTCCTCATCCAGGAGTTCTAGTGGGAACATTGACTAGACAACCTTTTATCTGCCCTTTGGACCATGTGTTTGAGGTAACTTTGTTGTCCTTTATCTAGTGATGTACTCTTGCCTTTGTTCCTTTTCCCTTCAAATGAGCATTAGCTATTTTCTAGCTATGATGAGGACACATATATGCTTACTTGAATCCAATTTTGTGCTCATTTTATGATTAATGGTGGTCTTCAGATTTTTATGCCTCTGCTTCAAGAATTGATTTGATGAGACTCATTGAGAATATCCACCTTCTGGATTTGTGCTTGCTTTTTGCATTTTTCGGTATATGTGATGCACATGTGTCGATTAGATCAATGAGGTCTTTCTTGTCATTAAAGCATTTTGAATACAGGAAAACCAAAAAAATGTTAAATCTAATCAGAAAAGGGTGGTCACTGATCTTAGGTTCGTGTTGCTAAAAGACAATAAAATATTGTGAGTAAATCAATAATCTTTACATAAAGTTGAACTTCAAAAATATCTCTGTATTGTTCTTCATACACCTGTTACTTTTATCCCCCTACTTTTAAAAATCTGGAAAATGAACTTATCTGGCAAAATGCTCAAGTTGTTGAAAATTTCATTGTACAGACTTTTCCCTTTCCGTTTAGATCATATAACTTTATGTACAGTATTTAACATTTTGCTAGAAATTTTGAAGTTCAGAAAAAAAAAAGAATGGGAACTCTCATTCAGATATTTTAGTTGCACTACTATTTTAAAACCAAGGAACACATGTTGCCCTGCAGGTTAATGTCATGTTGAAAAAGCTTCCGGAAGAAGAATTCGGCCCTGGGATCAATATCAGAGAGTATTCATTTCTTGCCAACCCTTCATTGCCCAAACAAGTAAATAAAACACAACTTCTATTTCTAAGAGTTCTGTGGTGCTCAGTAAAATAGCAATTGATCAACAAACATTTGGAGTTCAAATGCAGCTCAGATGTTAATGCTTAGTTGATATCGCAAGATTGTAAAATCACATTTTAAATTCCCATACGATTGAATTGTGCAATCAACATTATAAAAAATGTTAACAAAAAATTAGGACCATGGTAAAATAAAAAAGCTGTAGCGATGATGTTGGCTTTGGTAATGGCTTGAATGATGTTGATAATGACTATTATTGAGCTAATACTTATCACGGACCTCATACTGATGATACTTGCAGTAGCAATTGCCTAAGGCAATACCAGTGGTCTTAATTAACCATTGTACTGACTCATTGAGCAGCAGTATAATTATGGCACAAAAAGAAAAAGTGGTTATTGGAAAATAAGAATGAATTTTTATTTAGTTTTACTGATTAATCATGTGAAAACATATGCTTTATGATTTGTTCCTAAGTTAACTATTGAAAAACAAACTATACTAGAGGTAATTAAAGAATCAAGTGCATGCAAATTCACTATCATAGATTAATCGGTTATCAATAACCACAAAACTCTTCAGAAGCGACGTTACTTACCAAATTAAAATATTTCTTTGGACATTCGTAGGTGAAGGATTCTTGGCTTGATGTTGAGCTTTGTCAGGAAGGAACTCAAAACTGCTCTACCTCAAACGAAACAAGTTCTTCTGGAATACTTAGATTTCCGAAACGCAGCAGTGAAGAAACGGTATGTGAAATTCTTATAAGAGCTTGTTTTTCTGGTATTACATATTTCAATTCCTATGAATTTTTGCTATATCCTCTCTCGTACAGTCATATCACATATGCTTGATTTATTACAGTTTAATTGCTATGTTGCTACAAACATGAGGCTAAAAAGAACTATGTCAGTGAAATTAAGTTTTATACATGAGTATTCACCTCCAACACCAAACATTATTCAAAAGAAATAACAAGACAGTTCAAATAAGTAAGACTACTAGAATCACTGAAAAAGGGTACTGATATCTTCCAACACCTCGCATAAATACTTCACAAGGAATACAACTTTATAAAAAACAAGTATAATCTGCTTTCTTATCATGTTTGTTTACATATGATATCCAGTGAAATGCTAAATCTGCCTAGCTATTTGTGTGCTATGAAATGGCTAAATCTGCTTTCTTATCATGTTCGTTTACATGTAATATGCAGTTCAAAACCATTTTCTCATCTTTTAAGGATGTCAAAGTTATTCAGTTCTCTTCAATGCAAGATGCTTTCCTCGGTTTTGCGGACAAGGCAAGTCTTCTTTTCACTTGTAAATGCAAACTGTGGTTGTCGTAATTAATATTGATTGACCTGGTCAACTTAAACAATTTGTCAAATCTGAGCAAGAAACGCATATTCAGAGGTGTTTTTGTTAAAGAACATAAATGAAAGCTTCAGAAATAGCAGTCAGGCTTTATGTAGGATATCTTACAGAAGAAGATAACCTTAATTTCCGGAGGTATATGAATAGATTCAAAATAAATTATATTATGTTTGGAGAAAATACATGCATACTTTATCTTGTGCTTACATAATGATAAAACAAATACAATCAGGAAAGGGAAGAAAAATTCAGAAACCGCGTGAAGCGGTATCTGGGCATCTGGTGCTGCGTCGAGAACCATGCAATTGGACATATTTATTACGACATTTTTTGGGACGAAAAACCTGACTGGAAACCATTGCCTCCTCAGTCTCGCGAGGATGACCATCCACCTTTGTAATGTAAGCCCTCTTTTCAGTTCTACATTTTCTTTTCGCAAACATGGTTACAACTTAGAAAAGGCAATTTAAAAAGATAAAACCACAAGTCAGTTTAATTCCTACACTTCATATTTTGGGAAGCGAAGAGAAGTAGAGTAGTAGATGAGGATGGAATTGGGGAAGGGTTGTAATTATTGTTACATTACATCAACAGATTTTTCCATCTGTTTTTTTTTGTTCACGATGATAGAGGATGAAATGTAATTTGTAATTATTAAAAAAATTAGCAATTATTTTTCTTATGGCAATCTCGCCGGTGCAATTTTTATATTCGATTCACATTTTCCATGTGTGTATAGGCAGGTTTTGGACAATCTCTTTTATAAACGTCTCCAATTCAAACGTAAGTCAAACAAACTAGAATCAAATGACAAAACTATTTTCAATTAGAATTCTCTCTCAACACACTTGCTTGCATGACTATAAAGAAGGTAATAGATCGGGTGTAGGAGGAATTAATCTGTTGGTTCTTCGTTCAATATTTAATGTTGAAACATGAAACTGAACCGTATATACAGTCACCAGGATGGTTTCGCAAATAACAAACTGGAATCAAATTAAGTATCTCTATTCAGTGAAATGCGATAAGCTTAAAATCATAAACAACTTCGATACAAAGAGCTGAAGATGAGACATGTCTAGTTGTCTTCTGGTTATAGTAAAATGCAAGCTTACATATTTTAAACAAACTTCAGTCTCCAACAGTATGGTTACTTGGGCAGACTCGAATTTGATTTACTTCCATTTCTTAAAAATTCCATGCTTTTTTCCTCCAAACATTCCATGCTTTCCTCCAAACATTCCGTGCTTTCCACCATGGTGCTTGAACTTTCCACCATGGTGCTTAAACTTGCCGCCATGATGCTTGAACTTGCCACCATGGGGCATATGGTGGCCACCATGAGGTACGTGGTGGGCTCCATAAGCAGCTGCAGCTGCTGCTGCACCTCCAGCAAGCATTGCCCCCATTCCACCATGTCCTGAAATAGAATATAAACATTATCAAATGCACCGATCACAAACTCAGAACATTGTAAACATCACAAGTAACGCGCAATGCCATTAACAACGTGAAAATCCACATATGCCTAAGCCCGAACTCAATACTTGCCTTAAGATATTTCAAATTCAAATCAAAACTAGCAGCTTATGCATCAGTCCCATTTTAGTCACTCATTAGCAGGAATGTGAAGTTCACGACTTAAATGACATATTGACAAGATAAAATTATAAATCTTGGAAAGAACTAAACAACCAGAGCAGGCAAATTTCAGAGTTCGGAAATGTACCTGAATGGTGTGGAGCCGCAGGGTAACCCGCTGGGGGATAACCTGCAGGAGGATAACCAGCTGGAGGATATCCCTGTGGTGGATATGTGCCAGGTGGAGGTGGATATCCAGGGCCACCATGATGCCCATGCCCATGCCCAAACAGACCCTTTTCATGCTCCTCCTGCTTGTGCTTGTCCTTTCCACCACCCATTTTTTTAGACTTCAATTACAATGAGTTTCTGCATCATTTGCACACAATAAATTCGATAAGCATGAATCTAACCACAACTTTTTTAAACAATCGCATCTGATTAAACTTTCGACAAAATGTCACTACAAAGTTCCTAATTAGAGATCGAATGCGGATTCAACCTTGTTTTCAAAATCTTGATGTACACACAAAATCAGCGAAATATTGAAATTGAGATCAAATTCTAAAAATTATAACTGAGAGATGGCAAAATTAAGATCAAAGAAACAAAATACACGAATCTCGTAATTTAGGAAACGTCGTATATCATGAAATCGTAATCAATACATTGTTCATAGCGAAGCAATAAATGTCAATTTTAAAAGGAATCATGAGTAAGAAAAGAAACCTGTTGATGAGGAAGAGATTGGTGTGAGGAGGAAGAAGAGATGGTTTAACGTAAGATGCAGATCACAAGAGAAGAAAGCTTTTATTATTACAAATACGAGAAATTGCCACGTGTTAACTGCACGCCAATTCAACGCGTCTAAGTAATCAGAGAAAGGGATAGAGTCTGTAGCTCCTTCACCGCTTTTAAATAAAACAATAAATAAATAAGAACACAGCACTTATACGGTATTTCATCAACATAAATTGCTTTGATGCCATCAAATCGTGTGGTTTAACGTTGAAAATGAGTATTTATTTACATAACTTTTACTATGCGTGTTCATAAGTTTAATATAATATATGTCAATAATAAATAGCGGGACTCTTATAAAGTGTAAAAACGTTATTTAATACACACTTCAAATTATGTAATAAAAGAAATAATGTGTTACTAATTTTGGTTGTTTTCTTATAACGTGTAACAAACTTAGGTTGCATCAACACACATATAAAATTGTATATATTTAATTGCTTTTGATGTTGACACTGAAACACATTAATTTCTTTTGATTTGGGACAAGCTAGACACACAATCATCCTTTGATGACATTAGGGCCTCATTTGTTTGCAGGAAAATATTGTGCAAGGGAAAATATTATGCTAGAAAATAAAATATTTTCTTATGTTTGGCTACATCACTGTGAAATATTTTCCAACCATAAATTTAACTATACAAGATCTCAGTTTAACGTGTGTGTGCGCGCGCGCGTGTGCTCATGCGTGTGGGTGCGGGTGCGGGTGCGCGGGCTTACGTGTGCGTGCGTGCGTGCGTGTGTGTGGGTGCGTGCATGCGTGTGCGTGCGTGCGTGCGTGTGAAGGAGATTAATTTGATGGTGACGTTGAAGGTAGTGGTGGTGGTGATGGAGGGGTGGAGGAAGTGGTGGTAATATAGGTAGAGGAAGTGGTGGTGGTGAGTTGGATGAGGTGGTGATAGTGACGGTAACGATGTTAAGGAAGAAGTGGGTGTGTTGGTGTGAGTGGTGGCCGGTGACGGCGGTGAATGAAGGAAGTGGTGGTGATCGTAATGGTGATAATAGGGTGAAGGAAGTGATGGATGTATTCATGTGAGTGGAAGAAATAGTGGTGGTGGTGTCCGGGGGAGGTATAGATGGTGGTGGCGGTGGTGAGCGAAGGAGGTGGCAGTAGCAGGATGGAAATAGTGATGAATATGTTGATGTAGGTGGAAGAAGTGAAGGTAGTAATAGTGGATGAGGTGAAGTAGAAAAGTAAGAGGGAAAACATTTTTCATTTTTTACATTACATTTTCATGTTGACTTGCATCATATTTTCTTTTGATTTATTTTTCAAATCAAACAAATGCAGGAAAATTCAGAAAATATTTTCTTGCACAATATTTTCCTGGAAACATACGAGACCTAGGATAATAGACAATTTCAATGACCCAAAACTCGATAAAACAAATGGAGAAGAGAATAATAATTAATAAAATACACAGATATAAATTTAATTAGGCATTGGAAAAGGCTAAAAGACATTTTTTTAAGTTTCTTCAGTTGTTGGAGTGGGCGGACGCCCCCACCACCACCTATACCGCCACTGGAATTAGGTATCTTAGTACAACTTATCTCTATTTCTATCAGATTATTCTCCTCCTAATGAGAATATCCATTTCATATAAATTCTTTTCACATAAAGTTTATTCTAACAAGGCAGAATTAAATGTAGGATTTACAAAAGTTCATTTATAAGCTTGATTCAGCTCAAATATATATCTTACTTTACATGTTGAAATATCTTCATCGGCATACGTTTCATATTACATCTTGGTATATCTTGCATACGTATCTAAACAAATATATTACGTCTTTTACATACATTATATATTTTTCATAAACAATATCATTTATTTTAACTAAGGTAGCGGGATAAATTTACTGTAAAAAGGTGATGCATTTATTTAACTTAATAATGTATTTTGAGAATACCACGCAACAACGCATGAAATGCTGATTGCATAACTGAAAAGCCAAACTTATTGTAACAAAATCATCATTACTTTATTTCATTAAATCTTCAATCATATTAGATATATTTCATCACATCCTTTCACTACAATTGAATTTTTTTGGCAGAAAAACGAATTTCGCTGCTAAAAAACCATGACTGCATATTTAATGCATCTCACAACAGTATGTTTCGTCATCAAACCTCATATTTTTTTGCGGTGTACCAAACATATTTTTATTTTTGTGCTAAAAAGAAACCTGACAAGCATGAGAGGGAAGCGGGCTTCAAAGGGCACCTGGTGGATTGTTATGACCAACACCGGGGCTATGGCCTTGAGTTGTTGGCCTGAAAGCTTCAGTCTCTGTTAGCTTGTAACGATTGATGGTGTAAAAACGGGTTGAAGACGGAGATTTGAACAAGTTGAAACACCCATTTGGCATTGCTGGAGGGTGTATATTCATTGCCCTTGATGCCTCTGAACCAAATTGTAGCATTACAAGAGAAAGAGCAAACAACAAGGATAGCAAGAAAGTGCTCTTTGCAGCCATTTTTTGAAAGTGATTAAGCTAACTAATCTATGCATCGTGGCAAACCTGGTGATAATGAGCAATATTTAAGGGGTTTATTTGGACCCACTTTTTATGAGTACTCCCAAATATCCGATTCTCGCTTATATTGAGATTTGTTTAATTTTTGTCATGTAACTCTTAAGTGTTCTTTGTAAAATTAAAAAAGGCGTGATGTACAAGTGAACTAGCACTTTGGACCCACTTGGCTGAAGTGTAAAGTTTCAAGAAATTCCTAACGAAATTAGATAGAAAATAAAAATAGAGGAGGAGAATAATTTCCAAAATTGGTAAGTTTAAGAATAATGATTTTTTTTCCTATTTAAGAGGACCATTCTCTCAACCATTGGTTGGAACTCACATTGTATATAAGACATAAAAGCGTGGAGATTGATAAGACAACGCCCATTAACACTTTGATTAATTGATTATTAGTAATTAATTACTTCAGATTTTAGTTTTGTAATTGATAATGCCAAATTGAGGGACACCAACTGTGCCACACTAGAGCTTCGTTAATTTTACTTTTAAACGCATTACGCACACAACGAGGTAATCACAGTCTTAGGTCACATTTGCGTTTAAAAGAATAATATGCAAGAAAAAATGTTTAATTTTTTTGTATTTGACATAAAAAATAAATCAAAAGAAAATAATCGTGCAAGTCAACATGAAAATATAGTATAAATAAAGATAAATATTTTCTTACAAAAAAATGGGAAAACATGCTCACTTACTTTACTACCTCATATATACTATTACCATCACCACATCTTCTACCCACATCAAAACATCAATAGTTTATTGCATCTCGCCACCACCACTACCTCTTCCACATGGTACCATTACTTTCTCCCCCATCACCACAACCACCATTACCACCCACACCAACACATCCACTACTTCCTCCACACAATCACCACCACAATGATCACCACCTCTTACTCCACCACCCTGTCGCTGCCACCACTGCCTCTTCCACCCTACTATCGCCACCATCACCACCACATTTCCACCCTGTTACCACCAATTCCTCAATCCCACAACAATCAATATCTCCACCGTCACCACCACATTCACCTCCTTCATCTACATTTATTTTAATATTAAATATAATATTTAATATAATTTTTTTATATACTTATAATTATGTTATATTTTACATATTTTAAAAAATATAAATATATAAGTTAAATTATGATATTGTATATTCAAATTTGTGGTTGGAAAATATTTTTTAGAAATATAAATAAACATCAGAAAATATTTTACAGTGATGTAACCAAATATAGGAAAATATTTTATTTTCATGCATAATATTTTCCCTTTCACATTATTTTCTTGCAAACAAACGGGGTTAGATTAATTTGTGTATCATTATACTCAAATTCATATCTGAGACATAGTTCAATCTCGTACCTGAATTCATGTATGGGACAAAGTTCAAACATTCAAAATTTTCTTGAATACTCTACAAGAGTCCTTGCAATATTGGTTATGAATAATGAAGCCGATGCTTTAATCTCTACCGACACATATCCAATTTATCTCTAATCAGCGACAGGGCTGGCTCGGAGGGGTGTGCGACGATGAGAAGGCCTTTGCCCGTAGTCGGAACGAGTTCAAAAGTATTTTTTGTTTAAATATTTTGTTATTATTACATTGTTGAAAATATGATAATAAATATTAATTAACTATATGATATATAAGTGATGGATTAGGATTCTCTAAAGTAACTATATTATAAAGTAAAGTAGGGATATAGATTCCTAAAAATTAGCAACAAAATATTAATCTAACGTAAAATAAATAATAAGACAATAAACCCCGATCAAGCTAGGAAAAAACCCTACCTGTCAAGCCTCTTTCTTTAGAGAAAAAGTCCTCTTACTTTTGCAAGTTTGAGGAGGAAGAAGTGAGCTATTAGGCTTCCTTCTTCCTCCTCCTCACTTCGTCTTCATCTCTTTTTGTTTTTTTGCTCGTTCTTAATTTTCTTGTTATTTTTGTTGGAATAATTTGCATTAAATATTTTTTTTTATCTTTCACTATGTTTTCGTTTTCTTCAGACATAGATCCACTGTTAGACATCTCAAAATTGAAAGTTTTACAACTAAGTTGGACTCTATCAACCTTTAGACAAAGATACTTGTAGATCTTTCACATTCGGCACCCAAATCAATCTCTTTTAAGCATAATCTCTAATTATTTGCAAATCTGGTTGATGTTATGGGTAAAGTGGGTGTTTTTTAGGTTGCATACATTCACAAATCTTAGTTTGGAGGTTCAAAAATTACAGATTGCATCATTTTTTTGTTATTTTTGTTTGTCTTCTTACTCTTGTAGCAAATTTATTCTTATTTCCCAATATAGTGAGATTTTATTTCTCTGATTATGGTAGAGTGTTTTGCTTGATGGATGTTCTTTCTTTTGCTCATCTATCAGTAAAAATGTACTTCATAGTTCAAAATTTATAATATATTCCGCTTTTCTTCAAAAAAAGAAAATTTAGAGATATAAAATATTTAGGAAAATGTATATTACATCCCATAATTGAATGAACGAACAAAATTTGTTCAAATATATTCAAAAATTGTTTTTCAATCTTCACTACAAGAGATCCTTCCAAATGTGACAACAATTTAATTGTCACAAAAATTGTTGTAACAAAAATTGTTGTACATAAAAGTTCTATTTAATTTTGTATGTTATTTTATTTCTTTGCAAAAATAATGTAAAAACAATATTTATTGTAATATTGTTATTTTATATAATTGTCACTCTTTTGAAATCTAGTTAATGTATTTACATTTAAGATGATCTTTTTATTCTAAATTTGCATGTGTGACAATAATAGTAATAAATTAAAATTGTAACAAACAGATTAATGATGACATGAAAAAATTTGAAAATGATAAGAATATGTCACAGTACAAATATTGTCACTCAACTGCATTTATATGACAATTAATATCGTCGCGAATACCTTTTGTTGTGACAATTAAATAATGTTGTCATATGGATTGAGTTCAAATTATCAAATATTACGTGACAAGTAGTTTTTTTCTGTGACAATTTATAACGTCACAAATTCCTTTTCCGGTGACAACTAAATAATGTTGTCATATGGAATTAGTTCAAATTATCAAATATTACGTGACAAGTTTCTCTATTTGTGACAAGTAGGGTTTTTTTCGTTACAACAAACGTTGTAACTAATGAGATAATGTAAATCGTGACAGGAAAAAAAGTTGTAATGGATAAGCAAATGTGACAATAATGTAGTCACAAAACCTATTTTAATGTGACAACAAACCAAATTGTCACATGATTTTAGTTCAAGGTATTACATTTTACGTGACAAGATTCTATATTTGTGACAAGGAGTTTTTGTTTTCGTGACAATAAAAGTTGTAAAAAATGAAAATAACGTGACAATAAATTATTGTCACAAAAATTGCTATGTTTGTGATAATTTTTTCTTGTTACAAATGCAAATACTTTCTGTGACGGAGTTTTACATGACAAGCATCATGATAACTTTTACATGACAAGCATCATGATAACTTTTTGTTGTCACATTTTAATTTATGTGATAACTTTTTACTATGTCGTGACAACTTCTGCTGTCAGAAATAGCTTAATTTCTTGTAATGCTTCATGGATGCAAGTGAAGCATTAGTTAAATGTGATAATTAGCCAGCTTGGGTTTTATGTGAAACTTTGTTGTCTAACCAAGAAGTAAAAAAGTTAAAACAATTAAAGACAGAAAAAGTTTTAAAGTACGTTCCAAATATGCTACTATTATGCATAGAGGTAGATTGATTCTTTAGTACATACAGCAACAACAATAATTATATATTATAATAAAGTGGGAGTGGAATATATATATAACTTATTTGAAAATGGCAGACGCATGCTTCATAAGTACTATGTTACTTTATAAAACTGTACCAGGTAGGTTTTACCTATCTAACTCATTTATTTATCATATATTAATTTAATTGGATGCAGAAGTTGTAAATTATATAAAAATTGGTATTGGTCGCCGGAGCAAAACTTTCAGTAAGATTTCGGTGGTTGGAACTTGGTACGGAACAATTGTCACCCTCGGCCCTTAACTCTCCGGTTGTCAATCGTGTTGATACGTTGAACAATCACACCTCTCTCCCTAGAAATGAAGTCTGTATTTTAAGACTTGTTGAAATTTTATTTAATAAAATAGTAAAAAAATTATCATTGTTAGATATAATTGAAGGGTGAGCTCAAATTTTTGTATTTTGGATTTAAATTTTTCTTCTAAATATATAGATTCTGAAACTTTGAATTTTATGAATAATGGAATATATTTATGCAGCGTTTATGGACATCACAATTAAATACATAATTTAATTGTTTAATTTATTTAATTTACTATTTGATTTAGACCCTCTTCTCTTCAACTTCTGAAACCTGAACTGAACTGAACTTAACTGAACTTAATGGACCTGAACTTAACTTAACTTAACTGAACTGAACTGAACTGAACTTAATGAACCTGAACTTAATTGAACTTAATAATAAATATATTAATTATTAAAATAATAGTAAAACCCATTAAATATATAAATAAATAAATTATTAATAATCATTACAAATAATATTATTAATAACTACCTATATAAAA
>CATIWQ010404677.1:0-30033 GCA_949673415.1 Euphorbia schlechtendalii | reverse complement strand
GGAAGGGAGTTTTTATCTCCGTGATATATATATATATATATATATATATATATATTCTGTTAAAGAATGATTTAATTAAATTATACCGAATCCTTAAACATTAATTTAGATCGTTAAAATATTTTAAGCCTTTAAGTTTTCACTTAAGGCTTTTAAATATTTTTTACTATCTTAAATAATTAGTGAGGGCCCGAAATACTTATTTTTTTACGAGAGCTCCCATTTGAAGATCATTGGACAATTGAAAATTATGCGATTCAAGGATTAAATCTCGAAAAGCCATCATCATCGAACGCACGAGCTGGTACAATATCCCATGCTCATAGCTGCCCCTCATGTGATCACTGCTGGTTATGGTTAGTATGATCACACAAAATGGAGCGCTGACCGATGCGGTTGGTGAGTTCTTTTTCCTTGATCAGTTGTGACATGGGCCTTCCTTTCTAGCATCATGTCTTCACGGGATTGTCCGTTTCTTTCTTCGAAATTCCTTGGTGGTTGATGCCCCTTGCAAGTGGGTCAATCCTTTCTTTCTACGATGTCCCTTTAATAGTCGGTAACCATTTATTTCTTCAGTTACGGTCATTGTGTGCCTCTTACTAGTTGACCTTCGGTTGGATTTAACCGTTGGAACTACCAGAGTAGGGTGCCTGAATCCATTTTGCAGAACCCAAGTTAATAGTACTTCACAGCACTGAATAGTTTTAGAAATAGCAAACTATCTAGGATAGTGAAATTAACTGAGTACTAAGTATACTCTTAATTAATAAAGCTGACTTGAGTACATTGAAGGGAGAATAACTTAGTTTTGCTGGATGATTAATTAAGTTATGACTTAGAGTAGGAAAAGCTAAGTACTACACTATTTAGAATCACTTCACTCAGCTAGTGCTGAGTTCTGCTTTTATTTAATTAAAAGCTCATTCTGTTTGACACCTAGAGACTTAAAGACACATGTGCTACTAACGTTGTCTATGATGGAACATGATATTCCTTTAGTGTTTTTCAGGATAAAAGGCGTTGAAATTAATGAAGATTCCTATGGTCCTCACAACTTCAAAAAAGTCAGTACGGTTGTCAGAGATTCCTCACTACAATCAAAGTAAAAGGAATTTCTGTTATACGCCGCATCTCAAGTGTCTCTGCACGAATATGCCAACGTCGGTAAGGTCATCCAACAGGAAGACTCCATGTTGCATTCTACCGCGCCTCTCTTAGAACCAGATTACTTGAAGATAAATGAGAATTTGTCAACGAAATTTTATCGCACCTCAACGTTCAAATTCTATCTCTAAATTCTATCTCAACGTTCAAATTCTATCTCTAGCAGGAAGATTAGAATGATTAGAAGAGATGAGAAATTGAAGATCTGCGATATCATAAATTTTGAAACGGCTACTTTTTAGAGATTTAAAGTATAAATAGAAGACTGGAGCAGATGTTCAAACTTAGTGAATCACCTTGAATTTCTTAAGAGTTAAAACGCTGCGCAAATTGCTCTAGCTTCCAAAGAAATTACACCATAAGCAATCAACAAACATCAAAAGACTTATCTATTTGTAATAGAGAGAAATTACTTCGATTAACATTGTAAGGATTCAACGCTTCTATAAGTTGAATTCAGTTCGCATTCTTATATTAATCTGAGTGTCAGTTTCGGAAGGGTACCCAAACTGAGTTGAGCCGTAGTTAGAAAGAAAGGTGTTTTCTATAATAATGTCTACCCACTGTAAAAGCTTCTCTGCCTATTGAAGGAACAACTCACTAGTGGATTAAAACTTGGAGACGGTATCCGGGGACTGGAGGTAGGCTGGGGGTTGAACAAGGATAAATCTCAGGTGTTGATGTTCTAATTTTAAGCATTTAGCTTAATCAGTGATCAGCTCATTCATCTCTTTATCTCTTTCATTATATTTCTTGTTATCCGATCTGTGCTGACTAAGTCATACTCAGCTAAAGATTGAAGATAAACTGTGCCAGCAAAGCTGAGCAATTTATTCATTTTTATATCGCACTCAGAACCCATACTCAGCTTGCATATAAAAACCAAAATTGGCTATTAAACTTTAAAAATCTAAAAGTAACCAAGATTGAGCATTCACCTCCCCTCTGTTGTTGTTAAGAGCCCATTTACGGACCAATAAGTGGTATCAAAGCAGTTGCTCAACTTTTAGACTAACTGTCTTTGAGTAAGATCCATAAATGGCTTACAACAACTATCATTTTGGTTCCAGTCAAGCAGTTCTCCTTAAAGAGGGAATGTCAGTTACTAGAACACCTCTTTTTGATGGTAATCATTATTCTTTCTAGAAAAATCGAATGAAAAATTTCATCCAATCACAAAGCATGCAAGCCTGGCTTACTATTGAGCTTGGTCCCAGAGTTCTCACTGTGGTGAGGAACGGTGTGCGTATCCTAGAAGATCCAGAGGACTACAACGACGCTGACCTGAGGCTTCTCAAAGAGAATGCCATAATGATTAATTACTGACACTGTGCATTAGATCTTACTAAGTTCAATAGTGTCTCAGGATGTGAAACATCACAGGAGATCTGGAAGAAGCTGGAGATTACCTATGAGGGAACCGACAAGGTTAAGGAATCAAAGATCAATCTCTCGATGGGCGCTGGCGAGGGTATTCAAAGCATGAACACCAGGTTTATTAACATTGTTAATGAACTGAAGAGGCTTGGAAAGGAGTTCAGCGAGGAGGAGCTCATCAAGAAGATTCTCCGCACTCTTACAATAGAGTGGGATTCTAAGAAGAGCCCTATCGAGGAGGCTCATGATCTTTTGACCTACAACTATGATGAGCTGATAGGCACCTTGCTAACTCATGAGATGTCTCCGGGGAAATACTCAGATGACTCCGAGAGGAATCGGGGCAAGGAGGTCAAAGCCATTATCCTTAAAGCAGATACATTTGATGAGTCCACTAGCTACGAATTTGATGCGCAAATGGCCCTTCTGACCAAGCGTTTCAAAAGCTTCATTAAGAAGGATGGGAAATTC
The DNA here is from genome assembly GCA_949673415.1 of Euphorbia schlechtendalii. Classification (NCBI taxonomy): domain Eukaryota; kingdom Viridiplantae; phylum Streptophyta; class Magnoliopsida; order Malpighiales; family Euphorbiaceae; genus Euphorbia; species Euphorbia schlechtendalii. Next base: position 27,021 of record CATIWQ010404677.1, on the reverse strand, counting down.
AATAGCAAGAAGAATTATCGCTAAATCTAAGTCAACTCAGCACCGGTATGGAGCTAAGGAAGGATCAAAGAAGGAGCACAGCAAAGACATCAAATGTTTTGGTTATGGAGAGAAAGGTCACATCCAGTTGAGTTGACCAAAGGTGAAGAAGGATAGGTTTAAGAAAAGGTTCTCCTAGAAAAATGAGGCACTTGCTGCCACTTAGAGCGGTTCAGAAGAATCTTCATCATCTGATGAAGAAGCTACTAACTCAGCCAACCTATGCTTGATGGCTATCAAGAATCATGGTGAAGGCTCAGCATCTACCTCTGATAGAGATCATTCCACTGTCAATTCTGAAGCTAAGCGTGATAAAGGAAAAGCTACTTAAGCTGAGGTACATTCTGAACTTCCTTTGTATATTGATGAATTCACCCAAGCTCTCTTTGATGTTATGAAATTGACTAATAAATAAATGAAAAACATCAAAGAGATAGTGAGGAGAAGTGATGATCTGGAAGATACAAATGGTTCCTTATCGCTTGATATCCGCTTTCTTCAAGAAAAAGTTGAGTATCAAGAATTTGCAATTAGCAAGCTCACTAAGTAATTAGATGAGTTAACTGCTGAGATAACGGTTTAAAAGAAGAAAGGGGTTCCTCCTCCAGCCAACTGTCAAACTCAAAGTAGCCAAACTCATAATTCTAAGAGGAAAAATTCCTCTAAACAGAAGAAAACGAGCCAGCCCAAATAAAAAATGGTGTGAGGTTTTTGTGAGAAAGCTGGACATGCCAAAGTTCTTTCTCGATATAAAAATGGTTCTTACGATGAGTATGAATGGTCAAACCTAAGCATTGCTATCAAAGGAGGACCCAACTCAAAAGCATGGGTACCTAAGAAAACATGATTGTTTTACAGGTGAGCTTTAGAATCCGTTGATGACTCTCAAATGTGGTATTTGGATAATGGATACTCAAGGTATATGATGGGAGATGAAAGCCAGTTCATCTCATTAGAGCGCAAAAGAAATGGAAGTGTTAATTTTGGAGACAACATGAAAGGCAAGATTGTAGGCTGTGGCACTGTTAGTGTCTCTCCTTCAATCGAAGAGGTTTCTAGTGTCAAGGGTCTGAAGTTCAATCTGTTCAGCGTAGTCCAGCTCTGCAACAAAGGTAAGAAGGCTATGTTTGACTCATCAGGATGCTCAGTAATTAACTGTAAGACTGACTCAACTATACTCTTTGCTCCCAGGATCAATAATGTTTATATGATTGATTTATCCCCTAGCTCCACTAACTTTTGTCTTGTATCTAAGGAGGATAATTTGTGGCTTTAGCATAGATGGTTGGGTCATATTAATATGAACATTTTGTCCAAACTGGCCAAAAAGCAATTAGTTGTGGGTTTACCTAGTATCAGCTTTGAAAAGGATAAACTATGCTCTGCTTGTCAGCTTGGTAAGCAAGTTAAGAAATCATTTAGATCAGTAAATCACATAGTAACTAAGCGACCGTTGGAGTTACTCCACCTCGATATTTTTGGCCTAGTTCAGCCTATGAGTTTGGGTGGTAAAAGGTACTCAATGGTGGTAGTAGATGACTTCACGAGATTCACATGGGTAGTCTTGCTGAGTAGCAAAGATGAGACTTATGAATCTTTTATCAAGCTCAATAAACTGATAATGAATGAAACTAGAAATAAAATCTGTAGAATCCGAAGTGATCATGGACATGAATTCGAGAATTTCCACTTTGAAGAATTCTATTCAGCGCATGGTATTGACCACAACTTATCTTCTCTTTATACTCCTCAACAAAATGAGGTTGTAGAAAGAAAGAAGAGGATAATAGTTGAGATGGCTCGATCCATGTTGAGTGATAACTATCTACTAAAGTACTTTTGGGGAGAAGCTGTTAACATAGCCTGTTATATCTTGAATCAGGTTTTAATTCACCCAATTCTTGAGAAAACATCCTATGAGCTTTGGTAAGGGTGCAAGCCTAGGATTGGTCATCTCATATCTTTTGGTTATAAGTGCTATATTCTTAACACCAAGGAGAAATTAGGAAAGTTTGATGCTAAGTCTGATGAAGGTATCATTTTGGGATACTCAACTAACAGTCAGACATATAAAATATATGTCAAGCATACCGGCCTTTTAGAGGAGTCTATACATGTAGATTTCGATGAAACTTACATTGCAGAAAGACATCCCTCTGATAAAGATGAAGGAGTTCCCCAATTTTCAAATCAACTCAGTATGCCACAAGCTGTGCTACCCAACTCAGCATAGGAGCCCCCAGCATAGGGTGCCAAAGATGATGATGAAGATCTTTCTATCAACTTCAACAATGGCGAAGATCAACCTCCACCTCAGCATCGAGTTGTCGATCCTCCAGCAGTTGACCCAAGTCTTCCAAGAGATATTAGAGTTCATCGCAACCATCCACTAAACAGCATAGTTGATGATGTTCATAATCCTATAATGACGCTTGGTTAGCTTAGTCGGATGATGAGTCATCTAGCCTTCATTTCATTGATCAAACCCAAGAAGTTTCAAGATGCAGAAGGAGATGATTATTGGATAATCGCAATGCAAGAGGAATTGGATCAGTTCAGGTGCAATGATGTTTGGGATCTAGTTCCTAGGCCTAAAGGGAAATCAATTATCGGTACCAAATGGGTATTCAAGAACAAGCTAGATGAAAGATGGCATTGTTGTTAGGAACAAGGCCAGGCTTGTTGCTCAAGGCTACAACCAGCAAGAAGGCATTGATTATGATGAGACCTATGCACTAATAGCCCATCTTGAAGCTATTCGAATCCTTTGGTCTTTCTCATCCCATATGAATTTCAAACTGTTTCAAATGGATGTCAAAAGTGCTTTCCTGAATGGATTCATTCAAGAAGAAGTCTATGTTCGCCAACCTCCATGCTTTGAAGATGCGAAGAATCCTGAGCATGTCTTTAAATTGAAGAAAGCTCTTTATGGATTGAAGCAGGCTCCAAGAGCTTGGTATGAGAGGCTGACCAATTTCTTGATTAGCAAAGTCTATGAAAGGGGCAAAGTAAATACAACTCTGTTTATCAGGCGAAGGAAAGAAGATGTGTTACTTGTCCAAATATACATTGATGATATTATATTTGGAGCAACTAATGAGGAGTTGTGCAAAGAATTCAGCAAGCAAATGAAGAGCGAGTTTGAGATGTCTATGATGGGAGAGCTCAATTTCTTTCTTGGACTTCAAATCAAGAAAACTAATGATGGAATCTTCATCAGCCAGTCCAAGTATGCCAGAGAAGTTCTAAAGAAATTTGACATGGAACATTCGAAGCCAATGTCCACTCCTATGGCTACAGATACTATCTTGAGTAAAGATGAAGCTGGTAAACTTGTGGATAACAAATTCTATAGAGGAATTATCAGTTCTCTTCTTTATCTCATAACTAGAGGCCAGGCATATAGTATGTTGTGTGCTGCTGTGCTCGGTATCAAGATGACCCTAGAGAATCTCACTTAGTAGCTGTGAAGAGGATTCTCAGGTACTTACAAAGCTTGATTGAAGTAGGTTTGTGGTATCCTAGTAGTTAAGATTTCAGTCCTAGGGGATTCACAGATGCTGATTATGGAAGAAATAAACTCAACAGGAAGAGTACAACAGGAGGATTTCATTTCCTTAGAGAGTGCCTTGTCTCTTGGTCCAGTAAGAAGCAAACTTCTGTTGCGCTATGTACAGCTAAAGATAAGTACATGGCAGTAGGAAGTTGAGTAGCACAATTGCTTTGGATAAAGCAGCAACTGGAAGATTATAGTATTAATTCTAATTATCTCAAGGTTACGTGTGATAACAAGAGTACAATTGATTTATCCAAGAATCCAGTTTAGCATAGGAGAATGAAGCATGTCAATATCAGGCATCACTTCATTAGAGATCATGTGCTATGAGGAGATGTCAAGCTAGAGTATGTTCCATCAGAGGAGTAGCGCGCTGATATCTTCACCAAACCATTGCCAAAGGAACAATTCTGTGTTCTGAGGCAATTGATTGGTATGGAAAATCCACGATGAAGAAGAAGGATGAAAATCTCAGAAATTTGGCTAAGTGTTGGAGATTTAGCATGAGATGACATGTGGATAACACCTTCAAGTTTTTTTAAAGAAATGGCGTGAGGAATAGTTCATTGTTAAAATTCAAATTTGCATTTTCAAAAAGATGTACGTGTGAATAAGAACCATTTTTACTAATCTCACCATTTATCTAAGGCGATTAATTTAGAGATTAATCACAGCATTCATTTTCATCAAAAGTTGAGATCGTGACACATATCAAGGAGAGATGACATTGCATATATTAGTTGACCAGTTGAAGAGAATGGGTCACTTACTTTCGGTGAATTTGAATCATCAGAGCATTCGAACCCTAATTTCTTCTTCTTTCAATCTTTTCTCAAAATCTCTCAAATGGCGAGAACCAAGACCACCTTCACAATCCAGAAAACTATTGTAATGAAGATTATTGTGAAGGTGGAAGGAAAAACTGAAAAGCTTACTCTTGAAGCTGGCACTACTTTAGAAAGAGTAGGTTGGGAAGATGGTTTGGATTTTGGTCTAGTCTTTGAAGTGAACTATGAAGGATTACTGCTCAACAAAACCATGCACCGAGTCATCAAGCAACAACACCTCAGTTCCTTCATAAGGATGGAGGGTCCAGCAATCACATGCCTCATTAGAGCTTTCTATACTCATCTCTACACAATAGAAGGTTTTAATGATGTCTTGCTGATGGACTCTGAAGGCAAATCTACCTTGATTTGTTCTCGGTTGATAGGGAGCATCCTCAACATGCCTAATTCAGGCACCCAGCTCCACAAATATGGTGATGAAGATGCTGTTATCATTCCTGAGGATCGGGAACTCCCTGCCAACTACATTTCGAGGGAGATAGCCGCTAGTGGGATGTCATGGACAGCGAGGATGTGCCATGAGCTGGTGGTGAAGCTGCTACTACCCAAGATAGGCTCGCTGACTAACTGCACATATTTTGAGCATTATGTGGTTTACCATATGGTAGAGGGTAAGAAGCTCAATTAGCCAGTGGTGATTTTTCACCACTTGACAAAGCTAACTACCGTCCATCACTATGGTTACCTCATAACTAAGATTATAAGGGTAGTGAAAGTTGACGTGGCTCAATTTTTGGGGGTGTCCGGTGAAATAGTCCTGTTAGTGAAGAAAAGGCTAGAGATGTCGCATTTCAACAAGTTGGCTCACAACCAGGTTCATGTTAGGTACACCAAGGCTCAGTAAAGGTGAAAGCTGAAGAGTGTACCAACAGTATTACCTGCGAACATTCGCAAGGAGGAGGAGGACCAATTCATGGTGGATTATGAGAGTGATGACTCAGATAAGTTCCAATCTCTAGCATCTTTGAGAATGTAACCACCATTCCCTCCAAAGCAGAGAAGTTTTCTTCCTCGAAGGCTAAGGGGAAGAGTCCAACAAAGTCTAGTGATGCTCCTGCTTAGCATCAAACAAGGAAGATGTAAGCCAAAACCCATATCCAAAGGGAGGTAGAGGCTAAATTGCTAGCTAAGCAGCAAGCTGAGGAGAAAGAAGAAGAGGTTGAGGCTAATGAGTCCCTGTGCCAAAGGAAGTGCAAAATGGTATTCTCAGATGATACTGAGGAGTAGGGCGAGGCCAAGAAGTCTAGAGATGAGGACCAGCTTGGGTCCAACATTGCTGAGAATGTTTCAGATGTTTTTGCCAAACTTAAGGGCACTCAGCGTAAGTGTTCTGCCAAAACAAGGCCATTGCAAAAAAATGTGCAAGTGGTGAGTAGCGAGGAGGATGCTGAAGAAACCCTTACCCTAATTCCAAAGGAGTTTGATCCTCAAGACCCCAGCATCCCCACTCCCACATTCACTCATGTTGAGGAGCCTTCTTCTCAACATGAGTAACCTTAGGTTGACCCATCCTTGGGTCAGACAGCTAACCTGGAGGTTTGCAAAATCCCACCTCCTCATCTTCTCTTGCAAATCCTCAATACCTTTCTCTTGTAAATTCTTCTATTCCATCAGGTTTTACTCCAGTAGATCCTGAAACGTAGAAAAGTCCATCCCCTTCTAACTCTGTACATTCTCTAATTCAAATCTCTTCACCTGAAAATAACCTGGATTCTTTTCCTCCATCACCAGTACATATTTCTTCCACACCTTTTCCTGTACATTCTCAACCAACAACCAACTCTTCCAGAGCCATTTTACCTTCTATTCCACTCAAACCAACTTCTTCATATGTATATGGTTCTGAACCTACCCATTCTTCAAACCCATCCAAAACCCCCTTAACCCCTCTTGTTAAGGAAGTTCCCAATGCTGATAACTCTACTCAGTAGGGAAAAGTAAGTGGTCAAACTACTGAGGTAAATTTTACAGCCAATGAAGCACTTAAACCCAACAGCAAGCCAACAATGCCTGATACATCTTTCTTGGCATAGATTCGAGAGTTAGCAAGGAAGCAATTTCCTGCGCTCAAGACTAATGTTGAGTTACATGGACCAGTAAGCAACATGCTACTTGCTCAGGAATTGACGGACTCATCATCCAGGCCTAAGGCAAAATTGCTTAAATTCGAATAGTAAGTAAGTATGCCTGGTGACTCTCTATACTTTGAGGAGTTTGAGAGGATCTAAGGTAGCTTGTTGGTTATTCGAAATCATTTGGCAAAAGAGAATGCCAAAAGCCTGGTAGATAAGATGGCGCTAATCTTGAATGGGTTAATGGACTCTACAGTCCAGCTTGGGGAAGCTACTACATTTATTCCCATGTCTACTGTAATAGCGAATGCTGTTGCAGGAAAGATAAAGAGTAGTGTAGACATTGCTATTGAGTAGTTGAATCTCTTGAGTACCAATATGGCTACTCAAGTGATACAGATTCATGAGCTTAGTAAGGAGCAAGCCAAAATAAAGAGGCTAACCGATCGTAAGATCGTGGATATCTCTACAGAGGTAGCATCTACAAAGGATGTGAGCCATAGCATAGCGAATCTGGTGGAATCCGAGTCACTATTCTTGCTTGTGCATGATAACAAGTAGGATGAAGTCCTCAAGCTCTTAAAGAATATCTTGTAAAAGTTAGACAAGGCCCCTGTCGTGGACATTGATTCTCTCAACTCCAAGATGGATACCCTTCAGGGAGAGGTCTCTGATCACATAATAGAGAGAGTCTCCTCATTGTAGAAATTTTTAGTAACTGCCATGGGAAAGATCTTTCTAGACATGCCTTTGCCGAGTGCGCCTCCAACCAAATCCCTCTGCCCTAAGACCAGAATGTCAATCCACATGAAGTTAAACGTTATTAAAACCAAGGTGGAAGATCTGATGAAGAAGGTGGATTAACTACTCAGGATGGGAGAGCTGGACGGAAAAGACATCGACTATACTTCAAAGTGTATTGAATCCATTGATCCCAAGATTCTTAACATTGAGGCTCAATTGAAGATTGCACTACTAACAAGAGACTTTCATGGTTTCCTTTAGTGCTTTCAATAGTTTACCAGTCAAGGTTTTGACTAGATAGCTCATCTCTTGTATTGCTACCATCTTCTTCTTAGCGAGTTGAATGACCAAGACTTCCTCTCAATAAAAGGCAAGGAGCAATAAGAGCAGGAGATTTTTGATAAGTGTATAATTACACTTATTATCATGATATTTTTAATCATAAAACGATATGGTTTAGAGTCACTTATACTTCATATAAAAGAGTTCACGTGGTATGTAGTTGTTTTTTATGCAAATGTAGAAACTAGGTGAATCTTGGGAGTAAAATTATCAAAGATGGAATTCTATGTAATAAGAGTGAAAAAGGTACAAAAAGATGCTTGGACCATAAGGAAATGGATTAGGATCGAAGATATCAAAGCTTGGTAAAGTTGCAAGAAGAATTATGAAGAAAAGCACAATTCACGATCGTAACACCCTTTCGCGATCGCGACTTGTTACTCTTCATAAGTAGAAAGTTACAAATCATTAGTCACAATCGCGACATATGATTCACGCTCGTGATTTGTGACGGTTATTTATTATCTCTTCTCAACTACCAACAACTAGATAAAAACAATCAACGGCCATCAACTACCAGATGAAAAGACACCTCTTGGAAGTCAACCAATCATGAAAAAGGTGCCTTTCCATTATGGATGAGGATAAATCTTTGCATCCAATCACAATGAAGTGATGCAACCCTTCACCAATAGACACAAATCTTCATTTGGATAGACGCAATCATTGATACTTCATAAATAGGGTTCAAATCTCACCAATTTCATTACATTCTTAGTGGGCAATGTATAGTAGTGTACGTGCATAGATAGAGAGTGAAGATATCTAGATTTCGCTATGTTCAAAGTCTTAGTAAGAAAAATGTATAAGTGATTCGATTCTTATTTCGATTACTATATTTCTACACAAATTCGAGTGTTTTTTGTATGAGTGTAATTGCAAAGCACTTATCAATAAAAGTTTTTGTTCTTCAACATTTTTTTGTTTGATATTCACAAAGAATAGCATCCTTGAGGAGGTTCTGTACGAGTCGAGTCCAAATTCAAAGTAGACGTAAGAATTGCGGGAATTGACAACTCCCATTAAAGAGTGGATACGGTTTGATCAACTTTAGCTTTTACTTGCATACCTTACAAGTTTACTTTGTTTTCTGCTTATACTTTCTATTTTGAAATTTATGATATGTCTATGTGTCATAACGAATATTTCGTATTGCGTCATTTATAATAATCAAGTTATATGCTTTCTAGTTAACTTTAAGAGTGATTCGGGGTTAACAAGATTGTGTATAATCACTGGATCTGTGATTATAATGTTGTTTAGTGAGCTAACATTTTTGGAATGGTAACTTGCTAAATATGGCTATGTGAGAGTGACCCGTACTAAGCATAGTAATATTGTTATCCAAGTTCTTATAAGTGTCATAATTGGTTTACCTTAGATTTAGAAAAGTCATCTCATGTGTTGCCCCATGGTGAATTATTGAATATTAGGGTGTCTAGAACCGTATTTGTTTAAGTTATCTAGTGTATGAAATATTCTTGATGATTTTGCATGTTTTCCTTTAATTCTTTTAATTATAAATCTGGTCCAACCAATTAATAATTCATCTGATGAATTCGACAACTTTAATATTCTCGGTATAGACCCAGTCTATAAGTTCTTTATTTTTTCCGATAAAGACTCAAAGTGTGTGACCTCATAAGATCTTGAAGTATAGAGCCACTAAAGGTTAACCAAAACTTAACTTCCCATCCGAGAACCTTTAGGCTCAGTGTTCAAGACCGATATGGAACCTGATAACTCTTGACGATCAAATGCCTTTCTAGAAAAGGTGTATGATCCCCTGATACTTAGAATGTCATATGCTTGTGACTTGATTCTATTATGCAATAGTAACCAATACAATACACTCCTTCCATCAAGTTAAGTATTATCTAGTTTATTAAGCTCAGATCAAGTGTCAGCTCATGTAATAGCCGTGGCTATCTTGGAATTAGACTAGCTCACGAAGAACACCACTCGCCATAATGTATCAAGATTGACTAGAAACTCGTACTATCAATCTTATACTCTGATTAGAGATTTATGAATGTGTCTCTTCAACAAGAGGCCTTAAGGTACATCTCCCATTATAACAATATATCAAGAGTGATGGATCCCTTCTTGACTACTCGGCTTACCAACATGTGATCATCACTATACCCGCAATCACCCGTATCATCCTGATCACCAGGTTATGAATAAGTATGACCCAAAGTATAGTAACTCGTACATAAGGTAACTAGTATCTCAGGTTCGAGGATACTTGTTCTTCTATTGCAATAAAACATGACACCAACACATGGGTATAGTTATTTTCGAGTGTCTATCTTATAGCGATCTCCAATGTATTACCCGAATACATTCATGTGTTAACTCAAGGTACCACCTTCAGCTCGTGAGATCGGCTGATTGGATCTAATCCAAGGAGTAAGCCTACACATGCTAGTCTTTCTGCTTCATTGATGTCCAGTCTCAATGAAACTATGACTAAGGATATTTAGACTATTCATAATAACACGTATGTGCAGTTCTCACACCACATAGCTCTCACTATGTCCTTGCACTTTTACGCTATGAAGTAGTCACGAACTTTGTCTTATCAATGTGCATATATAATAACACATATATATGATACCAGGGAGATATATGAATTAAACAAACACTGATAAATAACAAAGATGCCTTTATTTATAATAATATTAATAATATGAAACTGTTTGTAGATTATAATTAATTAAAATACACCACCCTAATTACCTCTAAGGCATACATCATGTCTAACAAGAGCATGCCATTGGCTTGCGAGCAGAATTATGGTCACGTGGCTGCCACGCTAGCCCCTTCCCGTGAAAAACCCATGTTCAAAAAATTCCCTTGCTCCACCACATGCATTTTTCCAATTCCACTTTCATTTATTTGGTCCAACCATTTAATGGTTGATCTAAAACTAGCTTGACTCTCCCTTTTATTCTCTGTATAGACCCCATCTATAAGTTCTTTATTTAGTAGGGTGAAGGCTAACGTGTGTGACCTCATAGGATCCCGAAGTATAGAGCCGCTAGAGGTTGAACTTAGCTTCCCATCTAGGAACCTTTAGGCTTAGTGTTCTAGACCGCAATGAAACCTGATAACTCTAGATGCTCAAATTGACTTTCTAGCAAAGGCGTATAATCCCTCGATACTCGGAAAGTTACATGCTTGTGACATGATATGGTTTTACAATAGTAACTAATACAATACTCTCATTCCATCATGTTAAGTACCATCCGATTTATTGACCTTGGATAAAGTGTTAGCTCATGTAATAGCCATACCTATCCCAAAATTAGACTTGTTCATGACGAACACCACTCACCTTTATGTACTAAGATTAACTAGAACCCAGTTTTTTTAATCTCATACTCTAATAAGAGGTTTATGAGTGTGTTACTTCAACAAGAGGCCTTAAGGTATAACTCCCATTATATCACTATATTTGGAGTGATTGATCCCATCTTGACTACCTGGCTTACCAATGAACGGTTATCACTATACCCGTAATCACTCGTATCATCCTGATCACCTGGGTATGTATAAGTATGACCCAAAGTATAATAACTTCCTCACAAGGTAACTAGTATCTCAGGTCTGAGGATACTCATACTGCTATCGCAATAAGACGTGATACCGACACGTGGATATAATTATTTCAGTATCTGTCTTATTACAATATCCAATGTATTATTTTGAATACATTCATGTGTTAACTCAAGGTAACATCTTCAGCTCGTGAGATCGATTACTTGGATTAAATCCAAGGAGTAAGCCTACACATGTTAGTTTGTTCGCTTCATTCATGTCCAGTCTCAATGAATCTATAACTAGGGATACTTTGACTTTTCATATTTATACGTTTATGTAGTTCTCATTCCACATAGCTCCCACTATGTCCTTGCACTTTCACATGATGAAATAATCACAAACTTTGTCATATTATATCAATGAATATATATACATACATAAAAGCACATATATAATATCAGCGAGTTATATAATTAGAAAGAATAATCCATATATAACAAAGGTGTCTTATTATTGATAAACAATCATCCAAAACTGTTTGTACATTAGTAATTAATAAAGACATATCGCTCTAATTTCCTCTAGGACATACATCATGTCTAACATCTACAGCTTGAGAGCTTTACCAGTACAAGAGTATAGTCCAATTGTATCTAGGCTTTGAGCTTAAGTTCACTACTAGATGTATCCTCCAACAAGTATCTAAGCTCCCCACACTTACTTACAATCAAGCAAGTGTTTTTACAAGATTGAATGAATGAAAAGTTAGAGCTTCTGAACTTTATTTCAGTGAAAGCTTATTTACAATGAGTATTGAATCGAAAGATAGCTATAAGGCTTGAAGATGAAGTTTGAGAGTTGTGAGATAGCTTGAGTGCTCTTAGATTGATAAAACTTCACCAAGTTCTTTCATTCAAACTTCACTCCTTTATATAGGCTTCCAAGGTATCCGTTAATCTTGGACTCTTGTAGATTTATTTGCATTGTCACTTAAGATTGGAGCCGTTAGACTTAAAGGAGGTTTAGGACATGCTTAGCACGATGATCATGGCTCTTTAAATCCGTTAAAACCAAGTTGAGATGTTAAGTGTAGCCTTTGATTTAAGTTTGTTATTTTGATGGTCCCACTTATATTGGTTGTCTATTGTAGAGGAGAAAAAATGACTTTGTCCCCTTACTGTCAACATCATCATGTCCTTTTCAGGCGAGATAGCTTTTGGCGCCGCAAAATTAAATATAAGGTATGGCAAGTTGGCTTACGTGATGCTTGGGAATTGAAGTCCAAATAATTTGAAATAAATATCCAACATTTAATTTATCCTTAATTAATTTATGCTCAGAGATGCAGTTCTTCTATCTTCTAAGACTTGGAGCTTCTGATCCAATCTTCATCCTCTAATGTAGCTTGATTTTTCGATGCTAATATTTGCTTCTGGTCTAGTATCTTGTTCTTTGATGCGATCTTTAGCTTCTGGTCCACTCTTTATCGCCTGATGCTGAGTTCAAGACTTATGATGCTTCTGAGATTGATTACTTTCTTAATGCAATTCTTGAAGTAAGGATTAAAGCTCCTTCTGGGATCATCCTTCAATAATGTCTTTACGTCCAAAATAGACAATATCATATCATTGTGGGGATATGTGGTGTCCATGGGTTTCCTCAATCTTGAACAAGGTGCTACGTGTACTTTGATCACTAGTTATCCATGTAATCGCTAAGTTCTCAAGTGAGTCGTGTATCCTCCAACACAATTGAGTTGTTAAATGGAGTTAGTGGATCAATGGATGATCGATTTAGGGGAGGCTTGATGGATATTTGTTTGAGGGAAGGATTTTTGGGACTAAAAAATATTTCATATTGCTAGTAAGTTCGAGCCTATCCAATAATTCATAACTACTCTAATTAAAGGTGGACAAAAAATATGACAAGTCTCACATGTCAAAGCATCAATTACTTTTAACTAGCTAATGTGCATCATCAAAGCTTGAACCACATTCACTAAGCATCCAATTCTATATTATCATTATCAAAATTGTAGAAATTCAACAAACTAATGCTTTCCTACGTCTCATTGCTTAGCCATGAATGCATCTACCTAACATAAGCATCGATCTTGCCACAACAAAAGATCCATTAGCATCTTGAACAATGCGCTCGTGCCCTAATCTAGCTTCTGATCCAAATCAACTTGCATTAATATTGATAGTACGAATGGATCAAAGAGCTTTGATGTAAAAGATTAGCTATCACCATTCCTTGAGGTAACCAAGCACATAAGAATCACTTATATCTATAGCGTAGGCAAAGGGTTTTTGCTGGTTACGTGGTATGTATAGTTCATATTTTGTGCTATATAAGTTATTTTTTTGTTCTATGTGTTATGCAATATGCATGTTATATTTTTTTATCAACATGTTATATATCAAATCAATACTCATTTAGTCCATGTTTACATAGTAATGTGTAACCATTTTTTTTATGAACGTGCTATATGTATAATTAATACTCATTGTGACTTAATTTGCATTATTATGCATAATATTACTAAATGGGAAAAAAAAGTGCATAAACCAAACAAACATGTATGTTATCAAAAAGTCATTTTTACAACCTATGCACATATATGTCTTTTTTTTTAGGAAATTGATTATATTGATGCAAGAGAAGGGTAACACAAGGCGGTTCAGATAACCAAACCTTTGTTACCTCATCCTAAAAAACAACACGAGCTAGAGTATGAGCTAGAACATTTGCATTCCTATTAACTAAAGAAACAAAATCGAAACAAAAGAAGAGGAGATGTTCTTGTAATCCTTCACAATGAAATAAAAATAGGAGAAACCCTCTTCTTGACTATTTAATAAAGCATCATATGAAGTGTTGTAGTCCACCATAAAATTCACGTGGGAGTACCCGAGCTCTTTTAGCCATGAAAGGGCTTCTTGAACCCTAAAAAACTTCCGCCTCAAGAATGGAAATAAAGAGAGTTAACCATCCCGATTTTGCACCTATGAAAACAGCACCTGCATTTCTCAAAACAGCCCCATAACACGCCATTTCCATCATTAAAGACAGCAGCATCCGTGTTACTCAAAACATACATGTTTAAATTTTTTGAAATTTCAAGAGTTATCTCTTGGTGTGGAGTGATTTAAATTATATGTTCAGGAACCATACATATAAATTATTTAAAATCTATAGGCAATTAAAACATTAGATTAAGTTTAAAACTTAAAATTTTATTCTTAAACAAATTCACTTCGAAATTAATTGAATTTATATTGCAAAATGTAAGATCAAAACATTGCCCTTTGGTTATAAAATTACAAACACAGATAGATATTTGAGTCTTGTGTGTCGAACTCAAACCTTCTATGCAGAAAAAAACTCAAAATGGGGACAACAAAGATATTAAATATAAGAACTTGGTTTACTTTGAAATAACTAAATATGTATACGTAGCAAAATTAATAAATTATTGGGTTTTAAGTAAGCACGCCAATCTTTTGCGCCCAACTTTTTCTATTTATACCAACTTTCCATAAAGATGGCTTTTTTTTTCCAACACGGAATCTTGGATGGATTCCAAATGTGAACTGGACTGTATTTTTAAATCATGTTCACATCTAAACTAATTCTCAATCACCAATTTACAAGTACTTCAAAGTGTAAGATGATTGACTTCAAGATTTAAAATTGATTTCAATAGTAGGGTCTTTGTTTATTTTGGTTTGAGAAAAATAAATAATCCAATGGGATTTTAATTTATTTAGATTAAGAATATTCATAGAATATAACTAAGATAATGATTAAATTAGCCAAATCTCATTTCATTTCATTTTGTTTTCTTTTTTATTTGTTTCTTTATTTTATGGGTTTTTCCATCTTGTCTTTCTCGCTTTTGATTATTCCTTTCATCATCTTTATTTCTGTCCTTTTTGTGAATAATTTAATTAGGGTAAATTTCAAAGACATATATTGTGATTTGATTTTTTTTTTTTGTAAAAAATTACCTTGTGGAATTTTTTTCTGCAAAAAGATGCACGTGTTTTCAAAAAATTTATAAATAGAGAAAAAAATAATTTTTCAAACAAAATAGTAATGTTTCAGAAAGTATTTCAATAAATTTAACGTTTTTATAAATTGATCATATTATTTAAGAAGTATTCATTGAAATGTGAGTAATTTTCGAATATTATTCAATTTATTATGATTTTTTACAACAATCACATTTTAATTATAAAAAAATATTTGACTCCTCAAAAAATTGTAAAATTTATTACTAAAGTGTATTGTATTTTTATTAATTAAGCTACAAAATTTCAACTTAAAATAGACATAATTACCTTTTTTATCACATAATTTCAAATTAAAAATCATGTTTTTTCAAATTTTGAAACCACAAGCACCATTCAGAAAAAAAATTCCATAACGATCTTTTTGCAAAACAGTTAAACCACAAGCCATCATGATTTTGAAGTTTACCCCATTTAATTACCAAATAATTTAACACTTCTTACTATTTATTTTCAAGTGAAATTATAATATTGAGCTGAAAATTAGAAATAGTTTTAGCCCAAGCTTTGGGCCCTAACTATTTTGACCAAATTAAGAAACATTTTGGCAACTTGTACGTTCCCCCAAAACCTTTCACTAGCTATATGCTCCACGCTCCCACTGACATTCTAACGGTTTCTCGTTCTCACTCTCACTCTCATTCTCACGATCTCACTCTCATTTTGCAACTTCTCCTGCCTAAAATCTAGCTATTTCAAGTGATTTTCTACAGCGATTCGAATTATCGAACCAGATTCAAGTGATTTTCTACAGAGATAAAAAAGCAAATCACATTCTGTAACCTATTCTTTACTTTCTCTCTTAGTGATGAAGGTATGGAATTTTAGTTTTCAAAACCTAAATCTACTTCAATAATCGATTATAGCTCTATTACAGTTGATTTTTTTGCAAAATACACAAAAAATGGCACCAAGGAAAGCAAATAATAAGTTGGTCATTTTTGTAAAATGAGGAAAGAAAGGAAAAAGTAAAAGAGAAGATTCAGAGTCACAAACAAGCCAAGTAGAGGAAACACAAACACAAACACAAACACAAACACAAATACAAACACAAACACAAACTTAAACACAACAAACTAAGGTAAAAATACGAATCCATATAAGAGTTCATCGATTATTCAAATTATTTGATATATTTAGAAATCGGTAATAGCAAAGTACCATGCATTAAACTGGTGGAAACATAGTAGGAACTAAAAAAAAGAACAAAACAAAGATCTTCTAAATGATAGGGTATTGGTATATAGTTGGTAGGAAGACGCAAACTGAGTTCAGAAAGTGGTAGGTAACGAGTAAGTAACTGATAGGAAGAGGATAAAAGTTGTATAAATATGTTTTGGATCAACTTATGAAAGGAAACTAGTAACAAACTGGTAAGCAACTGGTAGGAGGAGGTAAAATGTGTTAAAAGTTAAGTTACAACTAATTTATATATGCTAAAAATCTGAGTTAAATATGCTGCAATATATTTAACTGCATCGACCAGCTAGGAAACTGGTAAAAAACTGGTAAAAGATGAAAATTGACTTGCAACTGATTTAAATATGTAATCAATCAATCAATCAAGAACTAGTAATTAACTAGTAAACTGAGTTTATTGTGGTATGAATAATGGAATGAATCAACATAGTAGGAAAACTGGTAGGAAGAGGTAAAAAGTGATTTAACTATGCTATGAATCAAAGAGATAAGGAACTAGTAAGGAACTGGTAGGAAGAAATAAACCGAGTTAAAAATTGTATTATTATGCTATGAATAAACCAAGTAGAAAACTAGTATGTAAGTAGTAGGAAGTGGCAATATGAGTTAATTGTGTTATGAATAATGGAATGATTTAACATAGTAGGAAAATGGTAGGAAGAAACAATTGTGTTAATATGCTATGAATCAACTATGTAAGAAACTGGTAGAAAAGTAACTAGTAGGAAGAAGTAAACTAAGTTAAATTGTTGCACGAATAGTGGAATAAATCAAAATAATAAGAAATTGGTAGGAAACTAATATTAATTGGTAGGAAGAGGCAAACTAATTTCATTGTGGTATGAATAGTGGAATGATTCCAAATAATAGGACACTAGTAATTAACTGGTAGGAAGAGGTAAGCTGAGTGAAAGTGGTTCGAATATGCTATAACTCTAACAAGGACATAGTACATAATTGGTGGGAACTTGTTATTTGATCATAAATACTGAATCTAAATGAAATCACTCAACATGTGTGTGACAAATAAAAGCTTGTGTATCCAAGGAACAAGAAATAGATGGCTGGGATTCATGTTGCATCCAATCAAGACATCATTGACTTCATCATAGTAAATTCCCCTGTTGATGTGATAGACAGGATGCGTGAATCCATACTTGGAAAATTCATCAGATACAATAACATAAAGGCACATAAAAACATGCAGCACAATTTACTGATTTGTGAGATTGATCAGGATAACAACAACTGCATGTTCATCCTATTTGGAGAGAAACCTGTCTATTTTAGAATCAAAAAATTTATATCGATCACAGTCCTACCAACACTAGCAAAGGACAACTACAAAATGATAGAGATTAAGAAAGTAGAGGACTTCTAAAATAAATACTTTCCAAGAAATAAAGGAACCATGACAAAAGCTATGATGGAGACTGTTTTGAAGGAACCAAATTTGAAGGATGATAGTCTAAAAGGAAGGATCAATGTTAAAAGCGGCGATGACTACTTCTTCCTTGCAATCGTGTACTTCATGAGTTGCTATCTACTGGGGATTGAACTGAGCAGCAAAATCCTGTTGAAATACTTTGACGTAATATACTCAGGTTACTACAACAAAGTAGCGTGGGGATACTTATCTTACCAGGATACCATAAATGGAATGAAGTAAAACATGAAGAAAAGAGTCATGCCATATAAATACTTGATATCTGTCTTCCTAATGGTTTTCTAAGCTTGGTTTTTTGAGGTATATGAAGCTTGCGAAGGGGCGATCTACGAAAAGGTCAAGATGAAGAAAGGGGAAGAATTCAAAGAGAGGTTTTTTTTTATGTGGAGGCCTAAAAGCACAAGCATGAAGAGTGTGGGTCTGGATAAGAAAGTGTTTGACATAGGTGACAATTTTGTAAGTACTCCACAACCTTGAAAAACATAAAAAAAGCTATAAAAAACAAATCTCGTAATTATCTAGATGGAAAATGGTAAGCATCATGTAGCCAAAAAAGATAATTTTTCGATCAAGTTTTTATTCTGTAAGAATCTGGTAGGAAACTGGTAATTATCTAACAGAAAACACTATTATGTTAGATAATTGTTTTATTTGATGAATTCTACAATTCGATGTCTACCCTCATGCTTATAATTTAAATTGACATGTAGATAAAAATAAGAAAAAATGAACCAACAACAAAAGAGATAAAACAAACATGGCATTGGAAGGATTCAATACATTCCCAAAACCATTGGAACTTGGAGAAACATCAAACCAAATAGAAACTATGGAGAAGGTAAATAAGTTGGAGAGTACAGTGGAGGATATGAGAGAGAAGATGGATTAGATGGGAAAAGATCAAATCAGTTTGAAACGCCGGCTTGATAAAATGAAGAAAATTCTCCGAGACAACAACCTCAAGAGAAAAAAAGAAATGATTAAAGCTTGTCAGAAGGGAAAACAGACTTCGAAGAGGAGTCGAGTGATGATGGGAAAGATAATGGTCCAAAAGAAAGCACAGATGGTAAATCAAGTGAGTCGGACGACTCTAATGCCACAAATGATAAGGGAGACATGGTTGAAGCAAACCAAACACAAGATATCAATCATCCCATGGATATAGATGTAAGTTGATAACAAAAATGATAAATGACATACTTACATTGATGGATACTAACAAAGAGGTAAGAGACATTGAAGAGGATGGAGGTCAACAAATGGTCCTGGAGACTAACGAGAGCTTAATGGAGATAAATGTAAGTATTCTTGTATAAAAAGAATTCCCTTATTATGAATACTAACAAAAACTAACAATTAAATGTGATTAAAATGTAGGAAACAACGATGGAAAAGACACAAGAAATAGGGACGGTCGAAAATCAAGACAAAAATCAAAAGATTGAAGAATTGAAAGGGAGCGAAGAAGAAAATGAGGTATAGAAATAAAGAACAAACTATCTAGTAGGAACATGGTAGGAAACTAATAAGTGAACTAAAGCAACAAGTAAAACATTGTAGAAATAGAATAGAATAAAATGAATGATGACATGCAAATAGATGTAATAAGAATATGGTATTATTCTATAAAATAAGTGATGAAAAAGAAGAGAAGAGTTTTGAAAAAGGAAAGTATATGGCAACAAACTAGTAAATGTCCTCAATATATAACACAACTGTTTTTGAAATTGAGCAACAACTAACACTTAAATCACAACTCAAAAATACATGGGATACAAATTGATAAGACAAAAAGATAGCCATGTTGGTAATCAAAGGAGAAGAAGGAAAAAAATGATGAAGCTAAGCCATATGAAGATGAACAAAAAAATGATGCACATGTGCAGAAATCGCAAGATGAAGTAAGAAAAGAATCTGGTAGGAAACTTTAAAGTGAAAAAAAATATCTGAAAATTTTGATGGTAATATTATTACTTATAGAGCGTAAGATTAAACTAATAGACTATATATCTAGTACCCACATGGTAGGAATATATTATAAGAAATGAGAAAAGAAACTATGTTTGATAAAGAATATGAAACTAGTAGCCATCTAGTAGGAAACTAGTAGAATCATGGAATTGGGTAGGAAATTGGTAGGGACCTGGAAAATAACAAAAACATATATATTACACTTTTGGCAGATAAATTATTATATTAATGATGCATGATTTAACTAATAAACTAGTATTAACACATATTATCATTTTTCAAGCTATCAATGGAGAAACAGATAGAGGATGAAGAAGAACGAATAAAGATAATTGGATTATATAGTGAGACCCAAGATAAAACCCAAAACAAGGATAATGATCCAATAACAAATGGAGAACAAGTTAATGAAGGAGGGAATGTTGAAACATAAGATATGGTAAGGAGAAAAGAAATATAAAACAATATCATGCTAACATATTTGTGTGTAATAAGAATCTGGTAGGAAACTAGTAAATGAAAAGAAAAAACATGAAACTTTCTAAGATTATATAATTACATGTTTATTTGGTATCCATCTGGTAGGAATCTAGTAAAATTAAAGCATGGAACTAAAAAAGATTGTAACTAACTTAAACAATAACTTGGATACATATAAAGTAACAATAAAATGTTAATGCATAATCATTTATAACTAGGAAGCGGAAAAGAAAACAGAAAAACAACAAGAAAAAGAAGATAAATAAGTCTTTTCAACCACATTGCAAAATGACAAAGAAGAGGAGAAAGATAATGAAGCAGATGAAATGGAGAAAAAGGAAGTAAGAAAAGGTATTGAAGCAGCAGAAAAGAGCCTTTCCCCTGAAAAGGATGAAACAAAGACAAAGAAGGCTCTATAAGAATCTATATCCTTAAATGAAGAAGTAGCAGAGATGGTCATTACTCTCAAAAATGAAGAAACAAAGATAGAGAAGGTTCCACAAGAACCTATAAGCTTGAACATTAAAGCAACAAAGACAAGCATTGATTCATAATAAGAAAGAAAGAAGGAAAAGTTTGATTTAGAAGAGGCGCTAAGCTTGAATGAATGGGTTTTTATTAGAGAGATTGAACAAATATCAGTAGCTAACATCAAGAAAGTCACTGAAAGAGAACACGATAAAATTGAACAAAGGAAGAAATACGCAAGAAAAAAGTCACAAAAGATAAAAACTAATCCTACTTTCCACATAATAACCCAAATGGCAAAAATGAATCAGATCAAAGTAGCCAAGGCATTGAAAAGGAAAAGGTTGTTGCAATACCCACAAACAAGTTGGATGAAAAGGAAATCGAAGCGGCTGATGCGATACAAAGCCTCGCCAAAAAGAAGCTATGGCTTCAAAACACAAAGCTAAAATACAACTTCATAAGTTTGAGTATGAATAATCTAATCGATATTTCTTGGTTAATTCTATTAGGATGATTCTCCTTTCTCTTTAGACTCCAAGGATCACGACCTACACTATAAAATAGAGGCTGAGTACGATGAAAAAAAACCATAGAAGAAAAAAAATTAAACAAGTGTGTATACAAAATTATGCAAAACTAAATGCATGCATACATCATTACATACTTATATTGTTTGTCTAACTTTTGATGAATGAAGGGAACCTGCAAAGAAAGTACGATTTGCAAAGATAGTGCAACCAAATAGAGCAAACAAGAAGATAAAAATAAAGAATAGGATGAACCACAGTAGTGAAGAAAAAGAATAACTAGAGCTTCAAGCAAATTAGAAATGACTCAAACCAAAAATGTCACAACAAAACTTCCAAAGAAAATTTTTGCAAGTTAGTACGCAACGATGACATCACATTAATTGAAGAGTTGTTAAACCGACAGCAAACAATCAAAGAGCTTGAAGAATTTCTATTGTAAGATATGCTCGAAGAAAGAACCAAGTAAGTTTTAGTTCTAATATATCTACATTTCCTTTTTTATTCGTATCAGAGAAATGAAAATGATTATTTTCAATGATAAAACATTCAACTGAGATAAAAAAAAATGGTATGAAAATGAGAAAGATGAGGTTCCCCTATTCATATATAAGGTCATCTATGTGGGAAACAAGACATTCTAGGTTGACTTGTTCTTTCAAGGACTATACCTTGCAAGTGATGTAAGTTAGAACAAAACCTACAAACTAATATCCTTTTAATCTAGTAATTTTCTAGTAGGTAACTGTGTTAATTGTGATGGGAAACTGCTGTGAATCAACCTGGTAGGAAAAATGATAGGAAACTGATAAGAAGAACAAACTCTGTTAAACATTTGATGAAATTGCTATGAAAAAACCAATCATGAAACTGGTATTCATAATAAATTGTCTTGAATGTGTTATGAATTTGTTATGAATCAACTTGACATTAAAATGGTAGGTAACTATTAGGTAGCTGGTAGGAAGGACAAACTATTTATGAATATGCTATGAATCAACGAAACATGAAACTTTTAGGTAACTAGTAGGAAAAACAAACTATGATAAAATGTGTTATGAATGTGATGAATCTACTTTGATTCAACCTAGTATTAAAATGTTAGGTAACTGGTAGGAAGACAAATGTGTTATGAATATGATATGAATTAACCTAGTAGGAACAGGTAGGAAGCACATATTGTGTTAAATGTGTGATAAATCTATTATGAATCAACCAAATAGGAAACTGGTAGGATAACAAATCATGTAAAATATTGTATAAATCTTTTATGAATCAACCTGACATTAAAACTGTTTGGAAACTTGTAGGTAACTGGCGAAAAGAACAAATTGTACTAGATTTAGTATGAATTTGCTATGAATCAATCAGGTAAGTAACTGGAAGGAAGAACAAATTGTGTTGAATATGTTATGAATCAAGCAAACATGAAACTAGTAGGTAACTGGTAGGAATAATAGACAATATTAAATGTGCTATGAATCCGTTATGAATCAAGATGTTAGGAAACTAGTACGTAGTACATGAAAGCACATTGAAACTGAATTGCTTATTTTAATAAAATACACATATGATATAGTTAATGTTGTAGCACATTGATCTTTTAATGTATTACCTAAGAAAAAAGGGTAAATACTAAGAAAGGATCAGATACAAATTCACAACAACATACCTGCATTTCGATGTAGTTGTGAAGAAAAATATGAAACTGTTGGACAAAAAAGGGACACAGGAAGAAGTGAGTAGGGTGATAAACATAGAAGATCCTATTACATCATGAATTTAGGCGCGGGGGCACAATGTATTCAACCATGGGAAGAAGTTGATTGTGTATTCTTCCCAATGATGGCAAGAAAGGACCATTAGATTTTTGGTAGATATGAGTTGAAAACAAAAAAATCTATTCATATCTGATTCAATAATATGGATCCAACTTTGAAAAAAACCACAAAAGCGGCTACAAAATATACACGGATCATTCTGTACTATCTACACAAATTCACTTTATTGCAAGATGATTCTCAACAGTCACCATAAGCTTACAAGAATCCACTTGATAATTTGGAGAATGTGATGGTTGAATACTTGCCACAACAGAGACAATGGTATGCTAACTCTCTCTCCTTTTATCTATCTATCTATCTCTCTCAACAAAATGCAATATTCAATTTGATGTTATTTTAACTAAATTTGTAGTGATTGTAGTGCATATTTGAGCTACGCTGAATATGAGATTGAGCAAAAGAAAATGCCAAAGGGTTTTTATATCAACCAACATAGGAAAAGATATATTTTGAGCCTTTACAAACATGGAAAAAAAAGATCGAAGACAAACGAAGAGAGTGAGGATGATAATTATAGGAAAATTAATGAAATGTATGGAATGATGATATTTGATTAAAATCAACAACAATTTACGTGTACAGTTTTTATGTTGAACAAGATTGAAATAGGTTAGTCTAGATCAATTTTTTGTGATTGTTGCACAATTTTGAAACTGTTTAGTGCAGTTTATTTTTTTTTGTTCATGAACAAGTCTGTGAAAAATTCAATTGATATCGTGAAAGAATATAAAACATTTGAAAATTGCAAAACACTACATTATAAGAAACTGATATGTATCTAGTTGTTAATTGGTTGGGACAACTTATCTAATGAAACATAAATTGAACAATAAAAAAACTTAAACATCTAACCAAAAAGAAATTGAATATTGATTAGGACTAAATTCAACACCACTGTACAAAAATACGGTATCACAACATTAGAAGAAACTAGAATCTATTTGGTAAGAACATTGGGTTATGCTAGTTACCTACTGAAACATAACTTATAATAAAATGAAAATACAATATAAACATGTTAAACATCAACAAAATAGGAGTTAAAATTGCTTTGGGCTTAGTAAACGCTTATGAAGTCAGAATAACAAGACGCTAGACCTCCAATTGTCTACGACTTGCGGGCAACTTATCTAATGAAACCTAAATCATACAATAAAAACTACTTAAACATCAATAAAAGAGAAAAATATAAATTGATTTGGTTTAAATTTAACAATAATATACAAAAATAAAGTATCACAAATTGACATCTAACTGGTAGGACTCATTAGTTATATAGTGAAACATAATTTATAACAAAATAAAAGACAATATAAATGACTTAAACATCAACAAAACATGAATTTAAATTGATTTTGGGCTTGAGTAAATGCCTGTGAAATAGGAATCACAAGACTCTTCGACTTGCATATTCAAGGTTGAGTTATGGATAACCTTTGGTTATTGATCATGTTATTGTTCAATTTTTTTAATTAAAAGAAAATAATTGATCTGCTCAGCCGCCTGCATTATTCAGCCGCCTATTACTATGCAAATACTATGCAGTACTATGCGCAGGACCTTATATTTCCTATTTATTATGGTTGCGCCATTGAGTTTTCCTATAAATAGGTTTCATTTTTTCCTTATTCAATAAACCTCAGAGATAAGAAATAAAATCTCTTTCAAATTCTCTCTAAGTTCTTAGTTAGTATTTTGGTGATAGTATTTTACACTCATTTGAGTTCGCCTAACGTCTATTGTTGTATCCTGGTAGACAGTTTGCCATACAAAGGGGAAAATCTGTCTTAAGGAAATCGACTCGAGCCTCAACAGAACCCTCTTGTTCCAAATAAAAGGTTTATTTTGTTATTTTATAGTTAATATTACAATGTTCATATAATTGTATTTCAAGTTACTAATATTTCCTTTTATTGTATTCTTTCTCTTTATAAGAAATTATATAAATATCCCCATCTCTTTTTCTAACAATCTTAAGACAGATTTTATTTTTTAAGTTTATATTCTTAAAAGAGACGAACAAGATACCGTGACTTGAAGTATCATGACTTGGATTACCGTAACATTGGAATACCTTAATTTTGGACAATCTTTTAATTGGACTTATTTTGGACAATCTTTTAATTGGACTTATTTTGGACATATATTAAAAAGAAAAAGAAATATAAATTAATAATAATAATAATTATTATTATTATTATAATTTTTGGTGTACGTACAATTTATTTTATACTAATTGTTATTGTTATTGTTATTCTGAAATTGTTCTAACTTGGTTTGTTTGGAAAATTTCAGAAATTATCATGGCTGATCAGATCCCACAGAATGATAAAATTGCTCACACTCAGAATGAGCAAAACCAAAATGGACAATATGGTCCAATTGTTTCAGTGCCTGTTAGTACAACACTGGTTGCATCTATACTTGTTGGTGGACCAACTACTTTTGGCCTTGTTGGTTCTAGGCCATCTACTGGTTCTACAAGTTTTGGTCCTCTTCGAGGTAATGAAATTGGAAACTTTTATAGTCAAGCTCACCAAAATTTACAATTTGGTCCTAATGGTTATGGACTAAGTGGATTTTCGAATTCTGGGCTTATTACTGTACCAGAAAGACAAAAAAAATTCAATGGTGTGAATTTTAAGGTTTGGCAACAGAAAATGTATTTCTACTTGACTAATATACGTTATGATAGATTTGTGAAGGAAGATCCTCCTGTTGTACTTGAAGGAGTTGTTGATCCTTCTGTTAAATCTGTTGTTGATATTTGGAATTATTTTGATTTCCTCTGCAGAAACCATATTCTTAATGGTTTAATTCCTAAACTATATGAAGTATATAGTGTGAAGCTTACTACTAAGGAACTATGGGAATCGCTCGATAGAAAATATCGAACTGAGGATGCTGGCGCTAAGAAATACCTAGTTGGTCAATTCCTAGATTGTAAAATGAATGATTCCAAAACTGTTGTAAGTCAAGTGTAGGAACTTCAACTTTTGATCCATGCGATGGAGGCTGAGAAAATGGGGACAAGCGAACCATTTCAAGTTGCTGCAATTATTGAAAAATTACCACAAATTTGGAAAGATTTCAAAGCTTATCTCAAACATAAGCGAAAGGAAATTTCCATTGAGGATCTCATTGTTCGCCTACGCATTGAGGAGGACAATAGAAGATCATAGAGAAAATTTGTTGTTAATCAAGTTGTGGCAAAGGCCAACATAGTGGAGGTTCATAAGGATTCCAGAAAGAGCAAGCAACCTGGTAAACCCAAGTCTAAAATGGGACCGAAAGGAGGCATTAACAAGAAACAGAAGTTTAATGGAAAATGCTTCAATTGTCATAAGACGGGACACAAATCTTCTGATTGTAAATTTCCGAAAAGGATCGACAAGAAAGAAGTGAATGTTGTGGATGGAATTACACAAGATGTATCTGACATCGGTCTTTGCATAGTAATTTTTGAAATCAATATGATTGATTCGAACCCTAGAGAATGGTGGCTTGACACTGGTGCTACCCGGCATATATGTTGCAACAAGGAGTCTTTTGCTGGATTGACTCTTATAGAGAATGGGGAGAAACTTTTCATGGGAAATGCTGCTACTTCCAAGGTGAAAGGACACGGAACTGTGATTCTGAAAATGACTTCCAGCAAAGAATTCAAACTACAAAATGTCTTGTATGTTCCAGACATCAGGAAGAATCTTATTTCTGGGAGCCTCTTGAGTGCACATGGATTCAAGATGGTATTTGAATCTCAGAAATTCATTTTGTCCAAAGGGGGTATGTATGTGGGAAAGGGATATGAATGTAATGGAATGTTCAAATTCAATTGTATCTCTTGTAAGCATGGTT